>JAIPRK010000573.1:60771-111718 GCA_025469195.1 Chaitophorus viminalis | reverse complement strand
CAATATCATATATTTTACTACATCCAGTTTTTTTTGGATATTTTAGCGAATAGTTATAAGAAGCATATCTAGTGTTGATTTTGTGATTTACTGGGGATAACAGGTTATGTTTTTTTAGGAAAATGGTTTTATATAAAACCAACTGAAATATTTCTTTTTATTAAATTAAATAATAAATATTCTTTTGATCATTTTGCGTATCTGAATCTACAAGCTTTAAATGGCTTTGGTGATTTTAGGACCATTTTAGTCTTTTCACTAATATTTTGCGTTTATATTATTTCTTATAAAAGAAGCTGTACAAATAAGGGGTTCAAATTTGTGACGCATAATCTCGTATAGTGTTTGTTATTCACCCCAAGTAACAGGACCTTTTGTCAGCTTCCCGCACTTCCTACTCATCAGGCTGTTGATATCAGGTTGATGATACTATTGTACTGTTTGGAAGTTTCACCGTATGTTGTTTTAAAACGTATTTTATGCAAACAATTTTGACTTTGTATCTTTTCGTAGCTATTTAGCTATAAGGTATATGTTTGTGTCATTATAAATTTCATTTCATATTTCGTACGGGTCATAGTTCGTTTTATTAGATTATCTGATTATACATTGTCGTATATTTGTAACAACGTAATAATAACTATTAATTATTTTGAAGCTATATATTTTATTATTTTATTCAAAAGTACGAAATTGAGGTATTATGTATGATGGATGATATTACATTTTTTTTATATTATATGATAGTAATAGTATGGATAATTAATTTTAATATAACTAATAATAAATTATCAATTTAACTTGAATAATTATTTTATGAATATTATTGAAATAACTTGTTAGTTGTTATTAATATACTTTAATCTCTAACATAATAATATATACTATAAATACGTAATCCCATATCCCAGTGATTTTAAGTAACTTACAAAATTTCTAAGTTTTATTTTCGTTTTTATTTCTAATTGCGGCGTATTTATTAAGAAATTACTATCATTGTAAATTTGAATTATTATAAAAAAAAAAAAAAACGTTAAATGCTGAATCAACATAATATTTATAAAAAATTGTCTTTATATTAATTACGAGTAGTATAATTTGGCTAGGTTATCGTCGTAACATAGATAAGTAGTGTTGAAAGTGATCGGAATACCAGTTAAAAATATTTTACTGATTCTAACCGAGAAAAAATGACCACATGTTTGAGCAACAAATGACGATTGAAATATAATTGTTTAGCATATTATGACTTTCGCCTGTATATATAAATCATTTTATTGTAAGGATTGACATCAAATATTATGTATTAATGAATACTACTCGACTGTTTTATATTATACTCATTGGTGTATAATTTGTATGCTGGGTTAGTTGGCTAATGTCTTTACAAAAATTCACAATTCATAGACTGTTATAAATATATTTTTGTGTAATGACGTACGTGAACGGTTTGAACGATGCAGTTACCGTGTAAATACAATAGTTATTGTACCGTCAGCATCACTGCTATGCTATGGGTTGGGCTTTATTCGGTATGGCTTGATGCCACCGCGATTTTCTCCGGCTCTACTCCTTAGTCGACCGCGTATTAACGTATCGTGTATTTGGTTGCCGCTAGCGTATTGTGTTTCCGGTGTTGACATTCTTGAGTGTATTTTTTTTTATCATATCGTGTTCAGTAACTATCATTAATTACAACCAATATTTGTTCTGTGGCATAATTTACATCGTGGGTGTTTTATAATAATATAATATCGATTAGGTAGTTTATATACTAGATTCATTTTACATGTTTATTTATATTGTATTCTGGGTTGATAGTGACTCACTTTTTATCTCTACAAAATAACTATGTAATTTTAATTGCCTAAATATATACTTCTAAATTCTAAATAAAAAATGAAAATTAATTCATCCTCTTTTTTAATTTCAAAATAGATATTAATGGTTGCAAAATACCATCATTCCACTGTGTAATTATGTTAGGATTTCGTACAAAATTTAAATAGTGCAAACTAATAACAAGTTATAACTCATTATCCGTGTTGTTTTCGTCGAATTATCTTCTTGACACAGTGTACTTCGATAGCTTATTTCCGTTTAAATTACTGTTGAGAAAATTTAAATGACGAATCGGTCATTAGCATTATTTGATTTTTGGCAATTTAGTCCTGTCAGATTATTTGAAATCGAGGGATGTTTACAAAAGCAAAATTTGGTGATCGTTTTTCAATCTGTCTATGGTGCATTGCGTCAAATGTACGTTTCGATTTGATCCTGACCCATGCGTAATTATACATGCGTTTGAAGATGAATACATATTGAGTGAAGTACGAGCGTAATAGAATTGGTTAGTCATGCATAGTAATTTTGTAACACGTGAGTAGACAACTACACACCTTAGAGTAATATGATAATAACATTTTTTCCTTTGAAGACGTGCATTATGATAATTATTTGAAAGAAATATTTTCAAATATTTTTCTCTAAATATATCTTAGTGAAATGTAAAATAAACCTTATTGAATGTGTCTAATTATCAGAATTTAGCTTTTAAACTTTGCTTTACAAGTTATGGCTATTTTACTTATCAGACATTTATGATTATGACTCGGATTATGATAATGTATGATTACCAGTCTTAACTATGCTTTACAAATGACTATTTCACTTATCAGACATTTTTTTCGTATTTATACATTTATATATATATATATGTATTCTAATTACTAAATAAGATCCATTTGTAAAATAAAAATTGATTCACTATCTTCCAGAATAGACTTGTGTTTTGTCAAATTTTTCTATCTCGGTTTAGGATATTAACTATATATATAACTTAATATAGGATATTAACTCGGTTTAGGTTATTTAGGATTAATAATTGTGACGAAATGTGATAAATATCTGGTACTTATAATGAAATGAGTATCCGTGATGACCATGAGGATGTCGATTGCATACAGTTAACAACAATAAACGACGGACGAACTGGTAATTTTCAAAATGTTTGTCAAACAAAGTCTGAGTCAAAATGTGTCAGCGAAGATTTGTGCGAAAACTCGTTGGTGGTCAGTTCGAGTACGCTGGAAACACAAGGCGAATCGCCTAAATGCATGTATCATTTAATGTCACCAACCGTGCAAGCTAAGACACCTGTAGACCCAAGATTTTCTTCAGAAAAACCGCCGAGAGTTCGAATGATATTACCCGAGCTTAATAGAGGTACTAATTGTATTTCACAATTTAAATTATCGTAAAACTATTAGAGTTTTAGCTCTTACTGCGAATTACCGTAGGTAGCAATAATTAGTTAATTAAAAGTAAAAACTAATTAAGTAATAGAATTTATAATATTTATACGAAATGAACTTTAATAATGAGATGGCTGTTATGATTTTGAAAACTTAAAATAATGTTCTTTATAAAAATGTATATGAATTAAAATACCTAGATCTAAAATGTTTACTATACTTTCGAGTTTATTGTAAAATTACAACATGCTTAAAAATCGTAGTATGGGTTTTTCAATGTCGAAATTATTGTGTACCGTGTACACTTTCCATACACCCCAAGGACTATAAAACATAAACCTGATTAAAATATAGAATCATACTTCCTACACAATAAATTAATTACCGTGTTACTGGAAATGTTGTAATCTAAATAAAAACAAACGTTGGTATTTTTTAGTTTTCATAATAAATTGTAAAATATGGTTAGTTGATAGAAGTAGAAAATACAGCAGTCATATTAAATATGACTGAAATTTAAAATGATTTAATACTTAAATTAGGTAGGTATACGTATACTTCTATTCAAATCCAGTGTAATATTCATTTTAAATTCTAACCTTCAACCTTTGCACTATCGATTCTCGTGGAAACATAAATTTTGATATGTAAAATATATATATATATTATTCAAAACAATGTGGTAAGTACTATAATATTTATCTCATCAGTCGCTTGTTTCGTGTTCTTTGTCAATTGAGCTTCAAGTTACAACGACTGTAAAAAGGTTGTTTTTAAGAAACTATTAAAGTGGCCCAGTTCCACTCGTTTACTATGATTCAGTATGAATAATTAGAAATAAAAATGCGCATTTAAAACTATTATTATTTTCTATACTTGTCCCAATTAGTTGTGTAGTCCAGTCTTATGTTTTAATCAAATCTAATGAACTTCTTTACTTGGGTGTTTTACCCATACTTTCTATGGGTGTTATGCCTATGTAATACCACTCGTTATAAGTTTTCTTTATTCGCGTTTTAATTATTATTAAACCAGTGTAATCACTATATGTGATTTTATAGAGTCTAACGTATGTTTTTATTTGGGTATTGATATGTGTATTATTTACATTTTGTATTTAGACTAGGTTATAGTTTTATTAAAAGTAAAATAAAATTTCATTGATAGTTTTATTTGAATATTATAAAGAAAAACTCACGAATAGTGTACAGTTAAAATTGACAATGCAATTTAATTTTATATTTGTGTGTATTTCATATGTACAAAATAATTTCAGCAAAAAGGCGTGGTTATGAGTAAATTAATTTGTATACGATACTCTGCAAGTATAATTTTAAACGATATTTGTATGAGGGTCGTTTAAAGAGCTATATTAATTTAACCCTTTGTATAATAACTATTTTTACAATTTTACATGGAGTATACCAGTCTGTTAAAATAATTTATATGTCCAATAAAAACTATTACATCTATTGTAATTTTAAATAAAAATATCATTGAAGTTCCTAGAAATAAATTTTCTATCGATATTTCTAAAATATCAGGAGTATTTTTATATAATAAATAGTACAATCACATTTTAATATCTCAAAATTGAATAAGACTAAAATAATTTTGGTTTTGGTTTTTGTTATTTTATTTTTATTTCTATTTTAATAACGTTCAGAAAAAACTATTATAGCTCTACAATTATGTATGTTACATATAGTTTCGGTTATTTTTCTTTGAGGTTTTCATAAATATTCTACATGTATTTAATACATTTGTGATTAATACAATTTCAAACTATATATTTTTCATTCACCATGTAATACATTACATATTTTGTGTGCTCATGTTTAATTTTAAAATTTTAACGGTTTATGAAATATGTATGTCATATAATATTTTTTTTTATTGCAGTTCATTATAGATTTAACGTGATTTTTAATTGTTAATTAATAACTTTATCCGTAAACACTCGATTCTATTTATATACCTATGCGTAAGTAATACTTTTAAATAATTCTTAAATTACGTCTAGAACATTGGTATAACTGAGTAATAAGCACTCGACTAGCTTAATTTTGTCCAGCGTGAGCGCGTGAGCCAGTGTTATATTATTATAATTATGCAATTAAACAAATTAAAAAAAAATATTCTGAATCTTTGAAATTTTTAATATACAAATAGAAACTTATAATGTTTATGTATTAAATATTAACATGGCAAAGTAATTTTTACGGTTTCTTAAATTTAGAGTTATAAACGTTTTACTCTATTGAAGTTGTCCTAAGGTTTTCATTGTCAATTTAACATTTATAAATAATCGTTTAGTATACTAAAGAAGATTACGACTTAAACTTTTTTTGAAGGCCATTATGTCTAATAACATTGTTTCCGACGTGTTGTTTTTATTGGTTTTTTACGATTCTTAAATGAACCGTTTCGGAAATCAATACGTCTCTGTGAGCGTTTTTGTACAACACAGTTTGACGTTTTTATTAGATATTAATTCAAAAATGTTTGATTGTCTGACCGACTATTACTCATTTTGTAGACACCTTTGAATTAATATATAGATCATAACAAAATATAGGTATCGCAGCAATGGTGATAAACTGATAACATATTATTATCGCTGTTTGATATTGGAAATAGTTCGGGAGCCTTGCAACTACAGCGCTTTTCCCGACGAGTTGCGCTGTAGTGTGATACAACATTGTGGATACGGTGTGAATGTGTGATACTATATCGCTCAGTCTTGCACGCCCATTCGTAGTGTTATTTCTGTGTCGTAGCACTGTGTGGTCGATATTTTATTGTGCAATTTTGTAAAATACGCCTTATTTATTTCATTCTTATTTAAACTGTGTTTCTATTACAAAATTTAAGTTCATGTTTTGTTTTATTTGAGAACAGTAATTCGAACAGTGCGCCGTTTAACATGTCATTTGACGTAATCTCTTCGGAAACATTTCTAGTATGTTTTAACACGAAGTAAATGTAAATATACAAAATGCATTGGTTATTTAGTTATTAGTTATTATAATTACATTTTAATGAATTTCTTAATTGGTATTTTGAAAAGCTCGGAAGTATGGTTTCTTTTATTTGATTTCTTTTAAATTTTTCATGTAATATACGTATGGTATAGCATTTTGTTGTTTTTTATACTTATGATTTATATTGGTAATAAATAATTATTTGTAGTGTTCTTTAAACGAATACCTGCTGTTAGCGACCCCGATTTTATCGTATTTAAATGTAATAATCATTAATGTGTATTATGTGTTAACTACCTATCATGTATGTTGTATGTATAGGCACTCATAATTTCTATTAAGGTTTAATTTTGATCAATCGTCCACATGCAGTCAATAATTTTATATTCATTTATTTATTTTTTTTAATTTTGTTCATATTTATTTTGAATAATATCTATTGTTAACCGTGATTATAAGTATTACAAGGTAATTGTTATATTTAAATATAATTCTTTTTTAAAATAACACTGCCTATCAATATAAGTTCTTCTACAATTTTTTTTTTTTTTTGATCTATAAATCCTGGTTCGTATACTTGAATTGTTTTGTTAACAAAATTAGATTCTACTTCCATCACAAATTTATTGATCATGCGAATCATTAAAAACCTTGTCCCGAATATCTTTTAAAACTTTTTTATTTATTACCTATGTGAAAAAAATAATTGTCTTTCATTTGGACTGTTTTTATATAGGTACTATGTATCTATACATGTAGGTATATTTAGTACCTACATATTATTTTTTTGTTATATAGGTACCTTAATTTTTCGATTCGAAGTTTGTAGAATCATTTTTCCACATAGATAATTTTTTCTTTATATATCAGTGGATATGTCAGTGACAGATGATGTCCTGTGCAATGTGTCGTGTCGTCATCTTCGTCAATTGTAATAACACAATAACGTTTTACTATTTTTGTGTATAGTAGGAAACCTTGTGTGGTGGTATATTTTAAATTGGAAAAAAGTGTTCCTGTTTTTCTTTCAAGGGCGCTATTTTTTATATTGTAGTTACAAGGACATGATAATTGAGACGTTTCAAACATCAAATTTTACGGTTATTAAGTTAAATGCTCGATTTTTTTTTGTTTCTCAGCTAGAACTCTTAGCTTCTCATAATTCATGAATAATATAGTAAATGAATTCTGTGGGATGACCCGGAGTATCGTATATGGGTTCAAATGCACTAACCCGTGATGGCAATTAAACTTTGAGCATGTAGTTGCGTATGAATGTTGGCGAATCCAGTCGCTGCAGGTTTCTAATTTTTGTAAATTATCACCTCATGAGCGAATTGAACCATACTAACATGTAGGTATACAGGTATGAAAACCGAAATGAACATAATGTTATAAACAATGTGCGGATTATTATTAAGAATTCCACTTTCGTGCGGATACATTTGATGATGTTCAATTAAAACGTCGACCCCAGTGACTTGACACGATTTTTACCCAAATTCGTTGTGATTTCACCGTGTATATACGATACGCAGTACGCACGTGTTTGCAATTGCATATTATGTGGAACTAGTTTTTGATAAGGAGTGAAGTTTGTAACATCTTGCACCCATGTACATCGTGCGTAGCGACTGCCCTTAAACCTAGTCGTTGTTATCCTAGATAATTGAAATACCTTAACTATTATTGATCCATATATATTTTTTGCCGCTCACCAATTTTTATTGAATATAGTTTTTTGGAAAAGGGTTTTTTTATACAATAAAGTGGAATGAGTTATTGTACACGGTTTACGAAGTTTCTTGTTCTGGAGGATACCCATCTTTATTTCTTCATCCGACTACGAGCTTTTCAAAAATATTATAACTCTTATTCTCATCGTGCATGTTCCATTTGTGTGATGTCGTGTAATTGTTTATTGAAAGAAAGAGAAACAGTGTATAACGTCATCGTCGTCTGTCTGTCGCGTGTGATGGTGGACCGTCGTCCGCCGATCGGCACTGGCATCCAGTGATGTTTTCGGTCTGGATCCCGTTGGTAATCGGCTAAACCGGTCTATCGTGGAGGGCCAAATTGAACGCGATTCCGTCGAGTGTTTAGAGTACGACGACGAGTTTTGCTGCGGCAGCGATGACGACGGACGGCCGCTGGCCAGGTGGTTGCACTTTGGTCGTCACGACTTGCCGCCGCTGCCGCGGCACTCCGTCCGAGAAGACGACGAACAGTTGCTCGTCGAAGGTACCTATATATTATTGTCTATTATATTATAAATAAATCATATAAATTTTACATATATTGTACCGTCATCATTGACTTTTTATTGTGCCTACATATAATATATATATCATACCCTTCATCATTTTATTTATGCGTGCCCACTTTCACGGTATATTTTCGCATTTCAAAAGTCTATGTGTATAGGATTTTTTTTTTGATTTCTCTAGCCTTCTTTCGTCCTCCGAGATTTAGCGCGCAGCAAAAATCTTACTAAATTTATTACAATTATTATATCTAAAACATGTACAAACTTACACAATAATTAAATACATTGTTTAAGTCGCCGAGGACGTATGTATAATAATATAATACCTGTATATTTATTATTATTGTTATGTGAATATTGTCGTTGAATGACTGCATTTGTCGCGTGTGTATCCATCGTCAACTTCCAACTGTTGAAATTCTGAGAGATGGCCATATTATGTACCTCCTACACTATGGTCAGCATGTTTTTTTCTACGTGTTAACAATAATATTTTAGACGATTTGTTTACTTTTTGTACCTTTTTTCATGTGAGGTCAAAACACTCGTATCAATTAGTCCAATTGATAATAATGAGTGCCTAATAATAAAACCTATTACAGAAGGTATTTTTATGATAAAATACGTGCGTTTAGTCAACCGTACAATTTTAAGACTGCGTTTGTGGTACAGGTAGACATTGACCAAATTATAGTTATAACGTTACATTGAACCTCTTCTGCAATACTTTCTGCTGTGGGCTTTTCTAATTATTTTTTGATGGCTTTGTAATTTTGTAGTTGGTTAGTTTAAATATTTGTATTAATAAAAAATACTTGCCACATTTTTCAAAGTCTAATATATTATCCGAAAGTTATTTCATATAATTGTGATTTCATTTTGTATCAGACTAAATTGTCTAATGTTTCGTAAGTTTATAAAAAATAAAATACGTTTTAAATTTACAATTTGGCTGCTTCGTTAAAAATGTCTTGTTCTACTGTTTCAATAATTTAATTTATTGCTAATTTTAACTTGCAGGCTTTTTATTAATTTTATTTTTGTGTTTAGGAGTTTTGTTTTAATCTTAAAAAACTATAATTTTTAATTTGGTAGGTATTTAACTTTTTTAATGATTATTTCATTTTAAATACCATGTATAATTTTGTTTTTTTTTACTTATTTGTTTAAGTAATAAATAGACAGTTATCAATAGTTATTATTTATTACCAAAATAATAATTCAATAATTATGTTATGTATTAATATGTTCAAAGTTCGTATTATTCATTTTCATCTTTATTTTTGTGGTAGTTTTATGATACTTAATTATTCTATAACTATTTTAGTTAGTTTTTAATTATTAGTTTTTAGTGAAATAAGATTTCATTGTATAGAATATTTGTGTGGACTTATGAATTTTGGGAGTTATTGACGCCTATAATGTGTTATAAATAAGAAATAAACTATTGGAATTTCATAACTTTTGAGATATCAATGTATATATTATATATTTCATATATTCATAACCACAAGAGTTTAAGATTTTTTTTTTGACCATCTGAAAAAATTGTCTGCAATTTGGTAAGATTTAACTGTTGTATTCTGCAATCCAAAAGTGTGCAATACATTATTATTTATTACAACTAACTTCTATAATTATTATTTTCTTATTGAATTTCTTTTAAATTGCACAATTTGTTTGATGTAAGAGCAGTTTGTGTTAAAATATATTTTTCACTGATTCTCATGACAATTAATAAACAACAATTTTCGTATTATATATCTTTTTTTTTTTACAAATATTTTAATTTGGAAAGACATGATTAATTTCAATAATTATTTTTGTGATTGTATATAATTCATAAATAATTTTGAATACTTTGTGCATTGATTAGAATATTGGGAAACGTGTATTGTATTTGTATAAATAATATAATTTTTATTATTTATTTTGAATAACCTTATTTTACTACATTTTTAATTCTTCCATTTAGGTACAACTAATTGAATTGAATTAAATATCTATAGATTTTAATTACGTATATATGTAGTAGTAAAAAATACTAGTATTAAATTATTATTATTACAAGTAATTAAACATATTTTATGTAAACGTTTGTCTTCAATTTAAAGTATATTATTTGCATTTTTTTTTTTTGTAAAATCTGATGAAAATGATTTAAATGATTAATCATGAATATTTAACTATTGCTATACATTTTGCAGTATGAACATTATTTTTTTTAATTATATAGTTATTAGAAAATCACTACATAATCTAATCTAAATTTGTACAGTAGCTTAATTTATAAAAAATCTGGATTTCTAAATTTCAAATATGAGTTAATACGTTTTAATATTTTAATATTCTATGCCATAAGTCTACAAAAATGTATTGTTGTCTGTTGGTACTGTAAGCTTCAAACTTATCAGTCTAAAAAATAATTTAATTTAATTTCAATTGCGATTTGACTAATTAGTATTTAAAATTCATTTTAAATGAATTGCATTTATTTTTGTAATTTCTTCTAATTCAAGTTCTTTAATAAGTTTTCTGAATGTTACCCATCCAATAAAACAGTTCTCGTTATTAACCTCATTTTATTATCCTAAAACCCTGAATGATCACACCTTTTACTTATGTATCCGTTATTCGTATAATTTTCACATAATCTTGTTAAGTAGTTGGATTATACATACTATTGCAGATCATATATAATCCTATCTAATGAAATGTTTTTAAAGATAATTGTTTTGTGTGAAATAGGTACGTTGATACACTTTTTTTTTACATCAAGTTATTGTTCATGTTTGTAATTTATATTATACTACGTACACTATATATGTATATCTCAATTCTTAACTATACCTTATGTACATGCCAATAATATATGAATAACAATAAATCTTATGACAAAATTGTTCAAGTTTAGAGCATATTAGGCATATATAGGTACAGGGTATTCTACTCGGTATTCTATGTAATCAAATTTAAATGTATTGTGCTATTAATAAAATGATTCCCACGTTTTTCTAATGCTGTGGTTGACTTACTTTGTAGTCTCTTACAATAATTTAGATGCATGCAAAAAAGTACATCTAAAATTTATGGTTCCGAGCCACATGTTTTTGTTTGTATTTTTGCATACTTAAAAATAGTGACCAATACCGTCGAACTATGCCGAATGTAGGTGCGTGCGTGGGAGTTTTATCTTTAAAGCATTTTATCGTTCTTGACCATCGGTGATGATTTCACTGTTATGGTTTTGCAATGACCGGAAGTAAATATTTTTACTTCGTTTATTTGTCTATGAAAATAATAACAATATTTTATATTTAATAGTGTGAATGCATTTCCGATCAAACTCAGAACACGCAAGAAAAATGCCTTTCACCCGACCGGTCTTGTCACGTTCCCATTGTGATACAGTTTTTTTTTTTCCAGTGAAGCCATTCTCTCGAGAGTTATTATTATTTTCGTAAATTTGCCTGATTAATGTTAATCATACTTTTGCGGAAGATATTACGATACAATATTTCTTTCCACGCAATCGTTTGTGTTTTGGCATTCAAATACCACTTTCGTTTACGCACGAACTAATTCTTTCGACATCTCAGCAGAGCTTTTACTTTTAGCGCCCGAAGCAATACCGATCCGGCGTAATATATATTATAAGTTATAACAACTTCGTGATGATGTAAGATCTATCAATGTAATGTATCAGTTGTTTGACATTTCCACTACGGGAAGTTCGTAACAGTTTCTTTTGTTTTAAAACAAATCCTGCTGGCCACAAACACTTGTAACTAGGTACGAACTTCGGTCTTCCTTGAACGATTTCATTATTTGTGCAACAAAAAATTATTTAAATTCTCGTGGCGATCGACTTAATCGCAGGTTGCTCTATTTTCGTCAACGTCTGTTTATATTACGACGCTGTTACCGCGGTAACCAACCTGCATCGAGGTACCGTTTTTATAGCCGCATATTTAAAATTTTAAAAGTCTTACAAATTGTACGTGCATTGTTTTATTAAACCTATATTTTTGATACTGTTATAAATTTATAGTTAAAACCACAACTATGTTATTCACCGTCGTTAGTAGGTACCTACTATGTATATATAGAGGTCATGTAACCGAAATGATAAAATAAATATTAGATACGTCTCATCAAATATAAAAAACTAATTATTACTATCCTCATTCCTCAATTCTGTTAAATCAGTTCTTATAACACAACATATCACAACCCAACAAAAATTAAAATATATGATAAATCAAATTACTTTTTTAAGTATTTGTTTTATTATAATAGGTACCAATATTATTTATAAAAAACAGGTTAAAATGTACGTATGACTTTAATATACTTACTACAGTCGAATAAAATAATATTACACGATACTACATGTGAAGGAACTTTTATGCTATTTTATTATATCAAGTGTCAGCTAACGATTAATTTACCTTTTTTCAATAACCTGTCAATTTAAAGTAAAAAATTATATTTAGGGTTAATGTACCTATGTAAGTGTGGCATTTACCTTTCCCTATATGAACATAAATGTGTTACAATACTTTATAACAATAATCAACAATAGTTATTATTTTGAGGAAGAACGATTATAAATATATTTAACTATAAAAACCATAGGCGCAATTTCAGTTTTGAACTTAAAGGGGATTTTCAAACAACGCTCACTGTATTGTGTGTTTTAGATAATGAATAAAGGATTTAAAACTTCAGTTAAAATACAAATTTAGTCCTCCCAAATTGGGCCTATAATAAAAGCGGAAGTAGAAGCTGTTTAAGACTTGAACATTTATTTTTATTATTTACCATAGAAAATTATTCATATTTTATACAGATAGAACGTATTCAATTAATACTCAAAAATGAATGCTTGACGTAATTTACTAGTATCAATTAGTTCGTTAAGTCATTGGTGTGTCGTTAAAAAACTTCACGGTTATCTACAAAATACTTTTTGTTAGTAGTTATATCTCATTGTTAAGCAAAGAAAAAATTACCATATATTGTTGCTATGTATTTTTATAGGTATCTCTTACAAGTAGGAAAACTCTATGAAGTTGTATTTAAGAATTTATAAGTATTACAAGAAACTTCCACATTTTAATGTTATTAACAATTCTTTTCGGTTAAGACTGAGTGAAGTGAATACTGAAATTGATTTTTCCAAGAATATATTATTAAAGAATAATCTATTTTACTGCAGGTACTTTGAATTTTATGCATTTATCCAATGATATTATGTTTACATGTTACCTATATATTATAAATATGTGTTTTTATGTGTATGTGAATAAATAGCCCTCAATTGTTTAATTTTATAAGTAGTTTAATTAAACCTGTCTAAGACTGTCTTAACACAAAAACCTGCATTAGATATGATTTTTATTTGGTGTTTTTACAAATTATATCGTAGTAATTTTACTTAGTAATCCAGAAACTTCTTTAAAGCGGTATATTTTTTTGGTCTCGTTAATACTACTTGGGGGGTTTTCAATGTGCTTGACTTTTCCTTGAAAAATTCATGAAAAATCTAAAGAAGAATTAAATTATTTATTAAAATCGTTTGAAATCACAATTACATTATAATGTCTCGGAGAAAAAAAAATGATTTAATTTAAATGTGGAAGTATATTCATGTACATTTGATGTACCTTGAAGTTGAGAATTTTCTAAACTAGTGAAAAATAACAGTAAAATTAATTTTAATTTTAGTATTAGTTTTACTTGTATTTTAAATTTTTTGTCTTTATATTTATATTAATCTTAACCATATTATTTATATTTTTACTGTTTTTTTGTGTTAAACTCTTAATGTTAATAATCTTTATGTAAATGAAATTGTAGTTAAGTTTTTGAATATGCTGTACTATAAACGCTATAGGCATACCATGTAGTTGTATGTTACCTTTAACATTATACTTTATACACTTCTGGCGATTTCAAAATTAATTTGTAACAATACGAGTAGTATAAGTATACAAATAATAAGTAAGTACTATTGTTCTCATTACAACATTTAATGTATATGCAATGAGTTTGTGTCGATTTATTTTACATTCATCTTCACTTATCGTAGAAATAATAAGTTCTAAAATTAGACCTTCTATGAATCAAATATTTAATTTTGCCCCGAGTATTATTGTTCCATTTTTTTTCCATGATGCTTTTATAGTGCTATACATGCTATAATATATTACATCCGAGTACAATTAGTTTTATACAATTGTTTTATACGAGGAAATACTCATAGTCATATCCATACAGCTATATAATATGTATAATATATTTATGCATGTGTTAGAAACCTTGGATTTTCTATTTGTTTGCATTATACTGCATTTTACTTAACAAATCGTATATTTATTTGAATGTTGGTTGGTAGTTTTATAACCGACCTTTATTTATTATGATTGATAATTTTGTTTATTACCTACTTACTGAACATAAATAATTTATTTTGCTATCACCATTTATATCTTTAAAATTATAACTACGAAATTGCCTGTTATATTACTTTAAGTAGGTATACTACATTGTTACTTATTAATTAATAATTATTAATTTGATTACTTACCCAAGATTATGATTTAAAATTATAGGAAAAACAAATTTTGAATTTAAAATAATTTATAATTTTACAAAACTCTATTTAATTAAAACCGAATTTCTCTTTCATAATGTTTGATCTTTTCATTAAAAACAATAATTAATTTAATAAGTTGTTATTGATCGAATAAAACGTACTACTTAAATATTTAGTATTATTGTATTAGGTAGTATTAGAAAATAATTATTGTGGTTTCTTATAAGAATTTATTTATTAAATGGTATTTACTTATTTGTACTTATTATTTTATCAACCTTGAAAACACGCCTAATTCTGTAATTTACCTACCTAAATTATGAACTTAACGTTTTAATGTGAAAAGCTGTCATTATTTTAATATTTACGAGTTTTAATTCGAATTATGAATATATCTCGTAAACTTTAATTATATTTTTATTTAATACTAAGATTAGAATTTTAAATATTTTGATATGATATTCTATGTTCTAAGAGTGCACCATGGCTGTAGTTATACCATCTACAGCCGTGGAATGCACTAATTGATGCTTATTTATTCCATAGTTTTTCTGTAGATACTGAGAAAGACTTTTTGTTAGTAGTTGTTTTTCATTTGAAATAAAATGTGATAAAATAAATAAATAAACAGACTCCGGTCGGCGAACGTGCACAGGCAGAAACGAGAAAGCGCGTGCCGATCAATAAACGACCCTCTTTCTCTTCGTCTAAACCCTCTGCCTACCCTCTTTTTTAATACAACAGTTACGTCACATACGGCAATAGATGTAAGCTCTTATCACCTACGTTTGAAACGTCCGTCTTTTCGATACTTCGTGTTTTTTTAAGTACACATGACTCGTCTTTTTTCCGTAGTATTTATCAACCGGTATTTTATTAAATAACTTATAATGTGTTTCAGTTCTATGCAGCAATCGCGTAAGCCAAATGACAAAAACCTATAATGATATCGAAGCAGTAACCCAACTATTAGCTGAAGTAAGTAAATTCAAAAATCTTTTTTAAACAGCTTGATTTTATTATTATATTATTGAAATATTTTATGTGTTTTTGATCATTTTGAGAGAGTATTTAAATGTTTGTCTTACACATTTGTTTTAACAGAAAGAAAAAGATTTAGAATTAACAGCTCGTATAGGCAAAGAACTATTGACTGGCAACCAAACACTTGAAGCCAGAGTAGGATTGCTTGAGACTGAATTGAAAACCGTCAATGAACGTTATACACAGGCATCATATGAACTGCAAAAGAAAAATGACCTCATTAAAATACTCAGTAACGATGCTGATGACACTGGCTATGAAGCAAGTGAGTGTTTAAAAATGTTTATTGTGTAACGGTTATTTATGTATAATTTCTTTCTTTAAGATGATGATGAAGCTGAAAACGAAAAGTATTATGGTGTTAGTGTCGGATATTTGCAATCACGCCTCAGAAACCTTGAAGATGAGAACCGCACTTTACGTGGTGAAGCCAACCGACTTGCAATGCAAACCGACGAGGTAGAAGCCAAAGAAGCACAACTTATGTCTGATTTTGCTTCTCAACTCAGTATCACAAAATCTGACTTATCTGTCATCATGGATCAAGCAGATAAACATAGAGAAGAAAATGTGACGTTACACAACAACTGCGAGTTCCTACGTTCAAAATTGAGCAGTATTGAGGCATCATTGAAAATTGTATGTAATTATATTTTTTCATAGAATTTCATTATATTAATTTTTTTATTTATTTTTAGAAAACTGATGAGAATGAAGAACTTATGGCAATGTTGATGTTGGCTAGGGATACTCAAAATGAGTTGGCATCTGAAATAGTTGAAGTAAAGAAACAGTATGAAGAAGCACTTACAATGCTTCATGAATGTCAGACTGAACTTAAAGGATATAGGGACAAACACATACCTCTGGCTAGAGCTGGCCCATTGTTCACATCTCTTCCACCATACCTGAATTCAAATGGGATGCATAGTCATGGGCATAGTTCATTAGAAAGTTCATTATTTTCTGAACTTAGTCTGGATTCAGGAATATGTACAGGGCGAATGTAAGTATCTAATACTTAAATATACTATGAGCACATAAAAATTGTTTTAATATAATTTTATATAGATCTGGTGCAAGTAGTTATAAGAAATCTATTGGAATGATGAAGTTGACTTCGGGTTTGGAATCAAGTTCCAGAAACTTATCAAGACTAACAGCTTACAATGATCTTACTGAAGAATCTCCCACACAAAGTGATTGTGAAGATTTCTCAGACACTGATTCATTTATAATGTAAGTTATAAAATTTGGTTGTTATATTACTACTATTCTATATTTAACTTATTTAAAATGTATGGTAATAGTGAACAACCTGGTATACCTGGTGCTCCTGGATCTGAAGATTTAGCCAATGCCTTGAAACGACTAACACCTGCGTCGATTAAAGCTCGACGTGCCGCGTTAGGATCTGGTTTCATGTTTGCCGATCCTTACGACTCAGCTGATACAAGAACGCCTGATTCAATTATGTCTACTGGTAGCATAAGTTTATCTGCTTGGAAAACACCAAATAAACTACAGGTAATTTCAAATATATATTTAATTTATAAATCGCTCATTTTCTCATTACATAATTTTTTATTTGATGTATAGTTGGTTAAACCCATGCAAGGTTCATTTACTCTACAACAGTGGAATGCACAATCGGTGCCATCCCTAAGTTCTATATTGGAAGAACAACCTCAAGGTGTAATAAAGAAATGTGATTCTACTGCTCCCATTGCAGGACTTCCTCAAACATTCAGACTGGATGAAATTGAAGAAGATGAACCTAGATCACATCCTGGAAAAATGTTCCAAATGTCAACTCACATCACTACTATTACGAATTCTACAGTTTTGCATCCAGATGATGGAACCAATGTAACAAATAGGTAATTTAGAACTTATTTAAATTATTATTATAAATAGTAAATGATTATTAATTTTATATGTTCCTCTAGTGTTCAGGGTAGTGCTATGTCAACCGCAGTAAATAGTCGTGTCAGTAGTCGAGTACCTACCAGAGAAACAACACCCATGTTATCTAGGAGAAATTCAACTACAACATTTTCTACCAATTGTGGATTAGCTGCTATGTTGAACGAAAGGGGTATAAGAGCGATTACACCATCAGCCTTAGCAACTCCAATGTTTTCTACAACAGCTACACCTTGTAACAGTCCTTATGGATCGCCTAGTGGTTCTCCTGATCGTTCTCGTTCACCTTCCCCATCGGATTCTCCTTATTCACATCCATTTGGATTACCTGGTAAGTTGCATCTTCAATTTTTTGAAGTATAATATTCAAATTCTGAGATTCTCCTTTAGGATATTTGATGCACAGTGGTGCCAAATTGTTGAGAAAGACTTTAACAGGTACGGAGAGAGCTACTGAACACAAGGCTCGCAGCAAATCCAAATCACTTGTCAGACCAGACAAAAAAGTAAAAAGAATAAATGATAATCATTAATTTATGATTCTTTTATAATACATTTTACTAACAATTGTATTATTTCTTAGACATTGGCTGGTATAAGACTTGTGGAGACGATGAAACACTATGTGCCAACTTTTCCACCAGATACGTCAGGTCGTCCTGTATTCGACATTGGAGCTTGTGTACCCCCTAAACCCGAACATGGTTCATTGCAACGACGATTAAAACAATTGGATAGTGGCAATGATAGTGGAGGGCCTAGACTTCGTATGGATTTAGGTACAGTTGGTCCTCCTACAGATGATCCTCAGCCATCGCGGGGGACACTTATCAGTTCCATGTTTTTTGCTCGTAAAGGAGGACTACTATAAAATAATAGTATTTAATGAGTTTGACTTAAATGTACCATGGTGCAATGTTAGCGTATAATTTTACTTTTAACACGTGAAAACCAGAAGCAATCAAATTTATTTAACGTAATTCAAAATATGTTCTTAGGTTTTTTTTTCTATTTTACAAAGTTTACTCAAGCAACTTTCCAAATTTCAGAATATTAATGTATTATTATTTGAGTTCTAAAAAATTCATAATCTAACAAATATTCAACTTTTATCTCTTTCTTCACCCTAACAATTATTAAAGTATTTTGTTTATTATTTTATTACATAAATGATATTCTCTACAATGTTATGTATACTGTTAAATAGCCATGCTCTGCTCATGCCTATAATACGCAAGTAGCGTATTTTAGATGCTTAAAGGTGCTATATAATTTAATTACATATTTTGTTTTATTTTTAAAATAAGTCCTTTTGAGACTGTTGCATTGTATTGATTAATTCAATTGGTGTTGTCTTTATATTAGGATTTATGTCTTGTGCTTTTAGGCTACGTGTTTGAATTGTATTTGTTTTTTTTCTGCCTCTAGTCCGAAATATCATTCCACGAGACCTGACTATTATTTTCATTTCATTACATTTTTTTTTTCACTAAAGTTAAGTCCCCAAAAATACAATAAATATTAATTAAAATTCAAAAACATTATTATTCATAAAATCGCACAACATTTTCATTAATTATTGTATATCTTCGCATTTACAATTGCCTACAATCGTTAAGTAACAAACGTCATTTTATTTTTAATTTGATGAGTAAAAAGTAAATATAGTCTATTTTCATCTCAACCTATATAAATTATCGGTGCGTATTTCTTTAATATTATTTATTATATTTTTTTTTTTATTAAGTTATAACTATTATTATTAATGTTTGGTAATTAATAATTATTATGCTTTTACCTTTTACCTATTATTTCTCTTACCAAATTTTTTTTGTTTATCCAGTTTTTTTCTCTCTGAAGATCAAAGAATTACTTTTTCGATCAACTCTATTTTTAGATATACAATATTTTTGAAGAATGAGAGCTGGATAAACTTGTTTAATTTTAAACAACTTTCCTTTTAGTTTGCTTTAAGTTAGTTTTGAACCAAAGTATTTTGTTTAGAATGATTTTTATTTCTTTTTTACGTAATATTCTTTCTTGCTCTGCTCACTTTCGAGTGACCAATTCTAGAATACATATTATACGTACCTACATACACTGTACATACATTTTTATTTATTTATTATTATTATGTTATTATCTTGACGAAATAGTCGCAAAATAAGTATTTCTGTGTTAAAGTTTCCCATGCACAATTGGACAATTATCCATAATTGCATAAAGGGAAAAACATTTCTTTTAGTTATGAATGTTGTTTATTAAGCGTTGGAGCCCTGAGGTTCGATAAATAAAAATATTTTGACGAGACTGAATTAGTATTCAACTAAATTTTGTATATTTACTATTATTTTTTAACTAGTTTTGTTAGAAAATGTGGTTTCCAACCAATGACATCCTCTTGTTTTTTTAGGTTTGAAAATTGTTTAATAATTTGAAAATTGCTAACGGTTACGCGTTTTAATGTTAAATCAACAGTAGCGTGTTTTAGCCGATACAATAATTTATTCTGTAATATGTAATTATTTTTAGCATTAGCTGAAATAAATATAAAAATATATTTGTTGACTGAAGCCAAACAATAACTGTGTGTATTTTTCAGAAATAATTTCCCAGTACACTTAATTTATCCTTAATACCTGTGACCTAATGATGTAAGAGTAACTATGAACACAAGAAATAAAATAAGCCTATAAAATTAGAAGTCAAATCATTTAAATCACAAAACAAAAGCAATCGGAATTAAATATGATCAAAAAAACTTATATTTTGTAAAAAAAAAAAAAATTATTGTTTTAATAATTTGATCCTCAGAAAATGGGTTACAGTTTGGTGGTTATCACTAGTATCCATATGATCCAAGTTTTCAACTGTTACAGGAAAATTGCTATTTTAATCTTATTAATTTGTGTCGTGAAAACCATTGTGAACTTAAGAATCAAAAAATGTGTATATTTATAAATTAAACTACACTGTGTACAGATTAATATGTATTATGTACACAATCAATATATATTATGAAACAGGTAATATTGAAGCACATGTATACTGTAACCTATGTATAAAAATTTATATGAATGTATTTTTAAATTTATTTTTATTTAAAACACTGGTAGATTTTTGGCTAAAGAATAAATTTAAATTATTTTTAATAAGCACAAACCAATACTATACTATAATGTTTCTTCAATGATGGAAGAAATTGATTTGGTATTATTTATAGTTAAATTAAATAAGATTTATGTGAAAATTGTAATATATTAGGTAGTATTAAGTGTAATATCACATCACTATGGAGTTATCCTTTATCTGAGATTAACAGTTTAGTTAGTAATAGTGGAAGTCAAATATAAATTTAAACAATATTTGAAGTCCTCCAACAGAGTATATAAATATTCAGCAGAAAGTAATTGGTAGAATTTAAAAAACTTACAACATATTAGTAGATTTAAGTTATATTGCAAATATTGGCTAAAAGTATAATATTAGGTCACAATATTCCTAATTGGATGAAAATTACACATCAGTATGGTTTCATTTAATGCAAATAGTTGGAATATTGGCAAATACTATTTATATTTATTGTTTTGGTCCATAAAATGTCATAAAAAATAGATCAATTAAAACCAGGTCAATGAAGACTATTGTAAAGGCAAGTACAAATAAAACTTTATATTAATGAAATTAAATATTTAGAATACCATAAACAATGATGAAACCAATCTAACATCTAAAAAAATTATATTTTTACATATGATACTATTAAAAATCATAACACTGTTGGTGCTTGACGGTTACTCTTGATTAAGGATTTCATCTTCTTGTCTATCAATCTCATACGATTTGCTTTTTCAACCCTATAATTTCCAACAAAATAATAAATTAAAAAAACTATATTCACAATTTCAGACCATAGAAATGGAATACACAATTAGATTTTATAGATTTTACCTGCGTCGGATCTTTTCAATAGTTTCCTCGGATACTTCAGGTTTGGGCTCAGATGCTTTCCAGATAAGAGAACGTAAACGTTCTATAGCATCTGCAAGATTAAGTTGTTGTACCCTAGTTTTTTCTGACCGGATCACTAAATATCCTTCTTTGGTCAGTTTATTTTTAGTCTATCAGTAAAAAAAAAAAAAAAAATGTTAAACAAAAGATAAAGGCAGAACATAAATTATGAATTTTTACATCAACTCACTAAATCTATTAGTTTCTGTCTAACTTCATTGTTGAGCCACTTGGCTGATTCCACCTTGAATCTTAAATCGACTTTGGTCTGGGTCTTGTTAACGTGTTGACCACCTGGTCCGCTAGATGTGCTGTAAGTGATTTCGAGTTCTTCGATTGGTATGTAGCCCGAAAAATTGTTCTTGTCAACGGAAATCTAAAAAAATAAAAAATCACTACAGAAAATGGTTTAGCGGGAGTTCGACAGTTACTTGTTCGGGCGTAGGTGTAGTTATTTTCAGCGAACTCTTCGGATGCAAGTTCTTCAAACTTATGGCACTGGTGTAATTTGTTCGACACAATGTCCGCACGGCATTGCAATAACATTTCAGTACGGTAAAACTCATATTTGTTTCGACTTTTGCAACTGTTCGAGGTGAACTACACTATAGTTAAATGTTTTCCAATTAGATCATATAAAAATGTCAGATGATATTTCAAGTTTGAACTTTTATCATGTTCAAACTTAAGAACACAGGATGGATTGATTAGTTTTACCTTCTGTAACCTTTTAGGTTTGCTGCCTCTTCAACAGTAAGTTGAAAGTTCTGCCGCCGGCCGCCTACGTTCGGACTCCCGTCATTTTATAATTTTGTCGCGGACCGTGGTCATCATCACTTTATAATTGATAACAATTATCACACGGTAAACAATCTGAAATGTAATCATTGTGACCAACCAAATACGAACGTGCGTGACGGCAAGGCCTGTTTTTCTGAAGTGATAAGAAATATAAAAAGAACCAGACTCGCTGTGTTGTACAGTAGAGGGGCGGAGTGGACCTCGTTCATAGGATGGGTTATATGTTTGATTTTATTTGTTAGATGTTTTGGGTCAGGTGTTAAGTATCAATGTTCACGAAAAACGATTCTGAGCGGAACTGGTTTGTCAGTCTAGAATATAATAGTAATGTTATTATTATTATCATTATTATAATTTTTTTTTTTTTTTAGTTATTATGTTTTTCTGACAACACCATCTAAACTTAAGTGTAAAGAATTAAATATTTTTTGACATTTTTTAGATTTAATCACAATATGGTATAATATATATAATTACAATTTTTACATTACGAAACATTAATAGTTAAACAAAATAATAAAAATAATATACAAAATAAATAAACACAGTGTACAATTATTGTAGTAACTATTACTATTATAGTAGTTTAGTGATCAAAGACGACCACGTTGGAGTCTACGACTGTTTGGACGGGTATTTAGCTTAAAATGCTGTGGACCACTTGCTTTTGGTAATTTACTGGAGAAGTTTACTGCAGATAGTTGGTAATTTAAATTCTGAGTAACCTACTAACCTCAAACTATCATTGGCATCAACAATTTTTCAAAGTTTAAATTTTATGGGTCTGGCCGTTGAAATAGAACCGTGTATCAATGATCTCCGCGACGTAAGTTCACCGTCGATCAATTATGGTCTTGTAAACGAAAATACAAAAAGCATTTGATAAAAATATTAGATCATCCTGCTTGAAAACCAATAATTAATGGTATATAATATGAACACAATAATGGCTATATATATATATATATATATATAATTGCTTAAGTTAAAAATGTATTTTATAAAAAAAAATTAAATAAAATGAAATAAAAAAAAAATGTTTTGTTAATTATTTTTGGCGACCTCAATTCGCAACCCTTAAGTTGGAAAACTCACTGTTTTACACGTTTCTAAAGCACCTATTAAAATAAATTAGACCTGTAAGGATATCAAAGAAATTCTGAAAGCTATCAAACGAACAAATAGCGCTTAAAAAAAAATCATACAATACACTTTATAAGACGACATATTATATTACTATTTGTGATACATAAAAATATAAAATATAATTCGTATAATAATGTACAAATATTATTTTGTTATTTCTGTTTCGTTGTTCTCATTCCTATCGTCATCCTTCAAAGGACCAGCCGTGGTAGTGGCCAGATCACCTATGGACACCTCCAAGAAAACGGTAGTGGGCATTATCCTCGTCATTATCCTCCAAGTGATTGGCAATGCCCAGATCACTTACCGCGATCACCGCGGGTACGTTTCCGTCGTCGTTTTGCGAGTGATCGTCAGTGGCCGCATCACGTACGGCGATTGCCGCGGTGGTCGAGTCCAACTCCACGATGGTTTGCATCACATTTTCGTCCGGAGTTGCTTCGCCTGCAGCCGGTTGGGTCACTTCAGTGATGATGGCTACCTGCACGTCTGCTGAGGAGCACGGTCCGGCCACGTCGATCGCTCTTCTCCGGCTCGTGGCCACGTAGTCCACCGATGTCCGTGGACTGTCCACGTCCACGGCCATGCAGGTTGCCCCCAAACAGTCGGTGAATGATATTTGCGTGTCCAGCTTTGCCAAAATCACGCAACTATGGTGCCCGGACACTTAAACACTTTACATTCTATTCGGACGAGAAAACGAAAACCAGTTGAATACAATGTTCTCTATACCGAGGCCAAATGTAGTGCAGTGGACAAAGTTATGTTTCACGAACCGGCATACAGCATTTGCTGTGATCATTTGATCATACAAAATTAAACGTATACAAGTTTTAGTAAATCAGTAAACTATTTTGAAAATGCCGTTCTTAACAACTTGTAACACTTTCAAGTTTTTACGACTCATACCTTTTGTATAATAACAAATATTTAAAATCGTTTGAGGATAAATTGTTGTTTTATGAAATTTCGTAAAAATTGAAACTTCAAACTCCGTAAACATTTCTTTTAAACATCCATTAGAATTTTTTTAGATTCTGAACGGAGTGATCAATCTATTGATTTTACAATGATGTGTGTTTATTTTTTTTTTTTTGTGCCTGTCATCACGTTTTGGGGCAGTAAAAATGCTTCGATTTTCTTATACAGCAGCTTTTCTTAAAGGAAAGTGAATGTGAATGATACTAGGGCACGTCAAAAATCTAGCTTTTTCAATACTTTTTTAAAAATCGAAAAAAACGATAAAAAAATTACGAAAAAACCGGAAATTTCACGCAAAATCACGTTTTTACAAAATACATTTTTTTCAAATGTTCTAACTCAAAAACAAAAAACCGCGAACATTGAAATTTTCACCAAATCTTTATATTGGCATTCTCTTACGTGGTTATGTTTTCAAAGTATTTTGACATATTTTGACATATTTAAAGACAATTTAAATTTTTGATTTTTGTAAGTTTTTTTTTTTGAAATATCTATAAAATTTATTTGGCTATCCGAAAACTCTCGAAAATTTAATACAAGGATTATAATAAGTTTAACTTATCGTAACTAAAAAATATCGAAGATTGTTTCACTCAAATTTTTTCTGTCTATAACTAAGGTTCAAAATTTTAACACTAGGTTATCCATAAGCTACTCTTCATAAATCTATAAAAAAAATTCTACCGGACTTAAAGGAAAAAATTTTATGACTGTTTGAAATTAAAATTTTTACGAAATTGCATACTATTGCATTATATTTTAATTTAAATATAAAATACTACATTATTATATACCCATTTTAGACAAACACATTAACTCCGTTCAGAATCGTTATTCGTATACAATGATATCTATCATTGCATTCAAATTTAACAAATTCATTATAATAATGACCTATCCTATAAACGATGTGCACTCCACCCCGAGTATACAGCAAAGCGAGGCCCACCCGTTTTTATAGTTGTTATTTGAAGAAAACTATGTGGACAATATCATGTTAAAATGTTGAATCTTACGTATAAATATCAAAAACTTTATGGATTACAAAATAACTTGCAAATTATCGTGATTTTAACATAAGTATAAAAAAAATTTGTGAATGACGATTTTCGATTTTTTTAAATTGCAATAAGTACAACGTAAGATAAACTTTGTATTAAATTTTCAAGATTTCTTGGGCAGCCAAATTATTTGTATCCATATTCAAAAAAAAAAACTTAGAAATAGGAAAATTTCATCTGTCTATAAATAGAAAAAAAAAGTCAAAATACTTTGAAAACTTAACCACGTATAGAAAAGGCTTATATAAATGTTTGGTGACAATTTCAGTTGTTTGTGGATTTTCATTTTTAAGTTAGAGCATTTAAAAAAAATTAATTTTGCCAAAATTTGGTTTATTCGTTTTTGGAGGGTTTTCCCAACGCTTTTGAAACTATTGATAATTTTTTTACTTTTGACCATTTTAAGTACCAAGTTAATTTACTATCCTTCCAGAAAAGCTCCTGTATAAAAAATTGATGCATTTTTACTGCTTCAAAACGTGATGACATACTAAAAAAAAAAAATTAAAAAAATCATTGGAAAATCAATGCATTCACTCAAAATTATCTTCACTCAGTTCAGAATCTAAAATACAATAGAAATTCTACACTACCAAGCTACAAATCAAAAAATCTCAACTACTCATGAACAACTAAAATAATATGTATAAATTATTTAAAATTCAAATATCATAATTTACTTTATACAATTTATATTAAACCCCTCTGATTGTACGGTGTTGAACTCGGCATTACCAAAAAAACAAACACTAAGAAATATAAAGTATTCCAGTTAAAAATAAATAGTTACATTTTATAATATTCTTATATATTATATTTTTGAATTATTAGGTTTATGTTTACAAGATGAAATTTTAAATTGGTCGAAAAACTATCAAATTAATAATTTTTTTATTACACTGAAATATCATTATATTAATAGTAGCTGCCATTTAAATTGAAAAAAGTAATTTTAGGATTGCAATAAATACAATAAACACTAAACAGTACAGGTAAACATACATATTTTTTGTAATTACTTTGAAATAATCTTTTTGGCTTAGCTTAAGCGTATTGAAACTAAATTGTTTAACAAAAAAAAATGTTATTTTGGTTAGTACTGATCCTTGCTTAATCTGACGGCGTTTAGTATAGGCAAGTCAGGTACCTTGGTGTACAGGGAAGAAGTCCGAAGAAGATATAATATTTTTGTATACACTTATAGATACTATATCTATATAATTATAATATTATAGTTACTATAATATGATATTTTTTTTTTTACAAAATGATCGATTACACAACGAAAATGCATTTTAAATTCGAATAATATTTTAGATTCCGAGCTAAGTATATGATTTGCTGTATGCACAAATTTATCAATTTTTACCGCACTCAACAAAAATAATTTATGCTTTTACCAATAACAGAATAAACTTATAGGATTTTTGAATCTATTTTGTAGAATACATACTTTAAACGGACCTAAAAAAAAACATATCCCAGTCATAGATCGTTATAATTCGAGAGTTTACCTGGCAAACAAGACCTACATTGATATGTCACATTAGTTTTTATACTGTAGAGCTACATATGACACGGTAACTGTACTGTGCAAAACTACATGAAATTATGTGAAGTATCATATTATTATGAGTAGGTAGTATTTTTCGTACGTTGACGTGGTGGCGGTGGCATGCATAGTTTTCCGTTACTATATTATCATTTAGAAGTTCGAAAAAAAAAGATTATACAACACGTTTACGGCATTAAATTCATTGCTCATTTTTAAATTTTATATTATAATACACAATAAAATATATATTATAGTGAAAGCTTGAACATTTTTTGTATTGACACAACATAATACGTGTTTTTATTTTAATATTCATCCAAAAATAATTTATATTGCATATAATATACATTACATCCCGTATTATTTTACTGGTTATTATGCTGGGTCTGCACTGAGTTTGGTTTATGTACCATTTCTGTTTTTAAAATCTGAATAGATTGACGCGTTTGTGTTGCAATATTGTTGAGTTTATGTTTTGTTTTGATTCGCTGTATGATTCGTGCAGAGGTCGATTTAACGTCGAAAGTAGATTATTTTAGTTATTTGTATTTTTAATGTGAAATTGTGAAACATCTTTTGGTGAGCTTTTAGGTTAAAACTGTGCCTATAGGTTGTAGGGCCAAGACCGTTTTCAGTAGTTGTTAGAAACTGAGGAGGAAGGCGTCGGAATTGAGTCTGCATGTGACGTTACCTTGCTGAAAATTCGGGTACGTGGAGTATATAATATATAAGTAGTAGCAGTGGCGGCCTGATAAGGGTTCTATGAGACACATGTCTCATGGTTATATGTGGATTGGTATGTGCCCTTTGGGTATTGGAAAGTTTGTTAGAAATTTAGTACTTCCAATGTATATTATTGCATAACAACCTAGGTTGCCTAAAAAATTTTAACTGGGTGGTTCCTAATGGTTATTTTGTCTCATCAATGAAAAATATTTATCGCACCACTGGTTAGTAAGTATCTATTATTAATATATTAATAACAGTAAGTTACCTATCAAAGAATCCATATTAAGCTATAGAATAGTAGTTATTCGGAAAATACCGTTGTTGGCTAGATAAATTATTACGAATGTAAATCACTATGACTTGATAACTTGTGCAATAATAATTATTAATAGTTTACGTTTGGTCAGCTTTGATTGTATTTCACCTACATATAATAGTTCTTACTTTGTAATCTATTATTTGTCTTTTGTTCTGTAATAGGATTTACGAATAAATATTGGGTCAACTTTTGGTATTTACTAATTCATTTATACTTGTGAATACTAAATTTGAGTATAAGATGTTTCCACGGAGTTTACTATTTGGCTTGATGAAATATACGATCGGGAACAAACGCAATTTGTGGCAATGGATCAATGACTCATTTAACCGGTGAGTTTTTAAACACAAAATTAAACAACCTGAAGAAAAATTTTGACTTCAGCTTGTTTTTAATTTATTTATTATTTTGTCAAACGAAGGTTTGATGATGAACGTGTGAATGAAATTGGTCCTAATCTGGCATGTGCTGAATGGCTCATGAAGAATGGAGCAAAAGTGCGCTGCAAAGGATGCAAAGGATTCGTATGTCATTATGATTGTTTACCAACTGGAAATGGGATCTATAAACAGTTTAAAATTGAGCAAGTTTATGCAGGAGAAGAAGCTTCTATATCGCACATAGGATTTTCTCATTTTAGTATGTGTAAACTTATATAACTTTATTAAAATTGAAGTGGGGAGGTTCTAATGGTGAATCATCTTGGAAACAGCAAAGCTGTCGGTGACCGAATTGAAACCTTTGACTTTGGATAGTCACGTTATCCACTCGGTTACTACACCTTCTAGTAATATTTTATACCATGTAAAATATTAAAATAGACTCAATTAAATTGAAAATAAAAAATGTTATTGCTAAAAGGATTGAAGTCATAATTATTTTATGAATAAGTAATTTATTTATGATGTACACAACTATCCTATATGAATCTAAATTAGAATTATAATAATGTTGGTATTGATAAGAAGTGAGATAAACGATAAAAAAAAACCTATTTTATTTACGAATTTACCTCATATTATATATATATATATATATATAATGTTTATTTTATAGGAGACTGCAAGAATATTGCTGATGTAGCATTTGTTAGATGTCACTCAATTAATAATGATGCATTACATGAGCTTAAAATATTAAAAGATTCTTTAAAATCTTTAGAAATTGATAGTTGTGCTAATGTTTCCGACGAAGGAATAATAGGGTTAGAACATCTTCGGTAAGATTAAAAAAAAAGACATCTGATAACGTAAAATGTATTAATATATATACTTCTAATTTTAGGTCATTGAAAAATTTGGAATTAAAAAATATAAGACTAGAACATGAATTAAAAGTAATTAATCGTCTCAAATCCAAGTTGAAAGATTGCAATATAGTATATCATTAAGATAAAAATAATTGAACAAAATACCTATTGGTTTTATTATCACCTATTTACTTTACTGTCTTTTTCATTTTGCTTATTATAACTTGTAACTTATAATAAAAACTTTGTTGAATATTATGTGTATAGTGTTCACTAAAATACTGATTATAGATCAGTTAGTTATTCAACAATTTAATACTCAGTTTATCGAGCGACGTTGATGTGCTCAGGAGTTCGATTAGGTTATTATAAATCTAGTAAGTATACTTGTATGACATACAGATATTTTTATATTTAGTTAAAGATAATATGGATAATAATTTGTAATCATGTTATTATATTATATGACTAACATTAAGCAAACAGAAAACTTATGTCTTGCTCTATATTTGGCTAAGAAATGGATATTGATTCCAATGCAATTGCACAGTTTTGTAAAGTATGTGAATAAGCGTATTCAAATAAAACTATTTGAATATTTTTTTTGTATTCGAATACTAATTATTTGCCTGGATATACAAAATTATCATATTTTTCATAAACACCAATGTATGTTGTAGCCCGTAGGCCTGTATCGCATGTAGTTTTTGTCTTGTATAGATCCAAAAAATGTATTCTAAAAATATTCTTATATATTCTTTAAGAAGTATTTGATTACGTATTTTGAATACATAAGTTCTCATTTATTCGAATAAGTATTCCGAATACAAAACAAAAGTCTTCATTAGAGTGTATAACTTATCATTAAATAAATTGTATAAATCGTATTTATAAGTATACCGTAATTCATATCATATTATAGTACATAAAAATATGGGAACTATGCGTGTGTTGATTCTCATTAAAATATACCATGCGCTTACATCGCTTCTGGGTTTAAATTTTAAATATTTATAAAAAAATTGAGATTATAGCAGGTAAAAAAAAAAAAAAACAGAAATATTTATAAAAAACGGTTTTACAACTTTGCACAACGTTTAAATTTCAATTGTTTTAATGGAAATAAAATCCATTGACGTATACTTGGAAAAGAATTTGAAATTCAAAGAGTACAATTAACTCGCTGTTATAACAAATTATTTTATCAGTACGTCTTCTGATATAATAGAATGGTATAGATATCACTTTATAATTATAGCTCACTGCTGTTTACAGTATATAATATAATATACAGTTTTACTATTGAAAAAATTGTGCCTGAAAGGTATCTAAAAAATCATTAATGTTAACACCTAAAACTTAATAGTTTATATGATACTAATTATGATAATTTTTGATATGGCGTTACGTAGGTAACTTAAATGTCATCAATAAACAAAATTTCTCAGATAAAATTCATTTTTATTTATTAAATTCCCTGGGGCTTTATTATTTAAATGTTTCAAGGGTTTTTATAAATATGTTTTACAATTCTTAAGTTAATTTTTTAAGCAACAAAACACATGTTTTATAGGATACTATAATAATCCGTAGTATAATTTTTACGAAACCATGATGATTATCAAATTATTTATAGGTGGTATGCTTATAATAGTATGATAATATATTGATTAATGTTGTTTAATTATTATTTATATGGTTACTGGATTCACCGGTCTATTTCCTCAATGCAACTTTCCAGAATTTTTGGCTGAAGCATTTGAAACTGTTGAAAAAGCTAAAATCATAACCATCATCTCTGTTCCATTTTTCAATCCAATACTATATTATATATATTATCTATATTTCTCATCTTCTTCGTCTTTCTCGTCTTTCTCGTCTTTCTCGTCTTTCTTGTCTTTCTCGTCTTTCTTGTCTTTCTCATCTTTCTTGTCTTTCTCGTCTTTCTTGTCTTTCTCGTCTTTCTCGTCTTTGGCCTATGTGTGATAGTGATACGACACGACCGTATCAACAATCGTAAAAAATACCAAGTTTCAAAATGCTATTGGGGTACATAAAAAGTCAGCGAGGGAACAATCTAATTGTTCATTCATATTGAATTTGTCTACAAACAAGACCGAAAAAGCGAAGACAAAATATTACAGAAGTGCAATTCATATGATATAAGTATATTATACAATATTATGTGACAGATCCTCTTGGGAGGATTTCTGTTGGCCGTGTCATCATCGCCGTAGTTTTCGCGTTTCCTCTTTTCTCCTAGAAAATAACACATTATTACAGTGTGAAGATGTTGACGTTATTCCAAACAGTATTGCGAAAATGGTCGTAGACCGAGTTAGCATCCGACGTAGTGTTAGCCGTCCATATGCTATACTGTCCGTTTTCGAACGTAACGATCATTGTTAACGGACAAAAAAAGTTTTATAAATATATTGCAAGTTATTCTAATGAATACGTGGTTAGTGCGAAATCGGAACTGATAATTATTTTCAGCTGTAATTTTCAAGTCAATAAAACAAACATTACCTATTATATGACAACGATGTTTCTGTTGTCATAGGGTACTAGGGTAAACATTGTAAGCCAAATACGTAGGATTTTTTTGTACATATTAATATATTATAATAATAAAATTTGTCAAAAAATTAATTACCTAAACCAGGAACTCATAAATTGCACTCAGAAATAAAAACAATTTTTTAAGCACAAGCAATATGTGAATTTTGTATATCCGTACGACTTAAAATTAATTGTAAGAGTTCAATAAAATCTAATAGAGGGTAAATAAATAATAGTTGAAACTATTTATGCTTGCAGTTTATATTAATTGTACAGTTAATTGATGAAATAATTATCATATTCATGTGATATTGAGCAGACAAAAAATTAAACAAAATAATGTAAATAATTTTTCTTTTAATGTAAATATATTCAGAAATGATATTGTTCTCCAAATGATGTGCACGCCTGCACAAAACGTAAATACATCAAGCCGATCATCCATTCACCCACAGAAAAAATATTATATTTGACTACCCACATATATAAATAATATATAAATTATATATAAAAAAAAGCAGAATTTTTCTTACATTTAGTGCCGTATTTAATATTTTACAGCGTGATATGTTGAAAAAATACAGTCAAAAGAATGAATCACGTGTTATGAATATAATATATTATACGCAATCCTTGTTGTCGTCTGATTTACCTGTTTATTATTCTTTTCACACATTTTTTATGATGTTATACTATTGTTGGTATCATTAAAATGTCATATATTGTATTTAATATTTCCTTAGATTCTTTTTATACTGAAACGTAATGAACTAACTAAATCAATTAGTAACTTTACCGTATTGCATCGGATGTATTGCATGTATTTGGTACTTACAGTTTTTAAATTTGGATATTCGGTATTATTCAAATATTTCAACTACCTATTTCAATCATTTTATAATATCTAGAGGTGCGCCTACGAATTTTTAATGTGAGAAGGGGGGTTTTTTAGTATCATTTTGGTAATAACAACGAATAAAACTGATAAAGGGACATATATATATATATATATATTATTATTATTATTATTATTATTATATTTTTAATTGTATATTATTACATAAAGCTTTTATAAAGTATTCAATAAAGTTCACTCAACAATAATTAATTTTTAAATAAACATATTATTTTACAACTTTTAATAACTATAATTTTTTGTCCACACTTGACTCAGAAAATGCTAAATCTTTGCTTATTATCTACCTTCTATATATAATGAATCCATGGATCTATTGAAAATTTAGGTAAGCCAGGAGTATTAAGTATTAGAGAGAGTAACGCAACTATTGAGACGTCTTTAACGCGAGCGGTAACCCAAATCACGAATGCCGTGCGAATTATATGCAAACAATAGTTGATGATGATCTTCAACTGCGGAAAGCTTGGTATGTTGTATGTGAAAAAATTGGCCCAGATATTTATCCACGCAGACGCAAGTAATAAAGTTTAATTAAAATTATATGCAAAAAAAAAAAAAATACAACGAATTGTACCGTTGTAATATTGTTTGTTTGTAGTTATTTTTAAATTATTATATTATTATATTAATGTTGGTACTTGGCGGATAAACAACTCTGTTCATTCATCGACCTTTCGCAGTCATCTATAAATATTGTCATGAACTTAAATGCACACCACTAGATAGGTAGGTGTATATATACATATATGTATTATTTATATTTGTATTCATATAATGTAGCTGTTAAGCATTTGAACACAAGCCATTAAACGTATAATTACAGTAATTATACCAAGAACAACAATAAAATGGAAGTTGACAAATGACAAGGTAAAGTGGGTGTATATAATGATGTATAAGTATTAAATACTGTTCTAAAAATGATGAAAAATAAAAACAAAACTACAGTTTTTGGTTCGCTTCACCTTATTTATTGAGCTTAGTGAGATTTAGTAGACTATAATTCATCATACACTGCAGATATACATTATATAATTATAGTTACTTAGACGTATACATATATTTTATATGTATATAAGTATATATCACTTAAAATATTACCGACACGTAAATAATAAACAATAATATATACATGCATATATTATATTATATACACACAATTACACAAATATATATTTATGTATAATATATGTTTAGTGAATTTGTGTAAATGCGTGTACATATTATATTGTGTTATATAATATATATGTATATGCTAACATAAAGAACGGAAGCACCCAAAGATAATGATAATTATAATAATCAATAAACATAATAAAATCCAAGTGTTTTTTCTTAACACTTTTTACGAAAACAAGGGTAAACATAATATACATATAATATATGTTTTAACTAACAGCGAATACAAACAGGTGGTCAACAAGTGAACAAGGTAATAATAATAATAATAATAATAATAATAATAATAATAATAATAATAATAATAATAATAATAATAATTATTATTATTAAACAAATAAACCAAATAAATAATAAAACAAAATAAAACAAAAACCACTTACGAATAAACTACAGAAACTTAAAATGATAACAATATTTTCGAATAGATCCTTTTTAACCTAACAAGATTTAGAATATTCAATGGTATTTTTTTGTACATTTTAAAACAACTACCAATATTTTTTGTTAATTCTAAGGTAGACTTATTTTTTTATTTACGTTAAAATGTATATACGTACAAACGTTCCTTAAACTATATGCATATTCAACTAATGTGGCATTGATATTTTATTATTATTTTATTATCGTTAAAATGTGCGAATCACAATTTGAAAGTGCTTTTAAAAAGTATGTTAAATAAATCAAATTGTATAGGCCTATCAGTTAATGTGTTTCGTCTACGAGTTAGCGTTATAATTAGCTAAAGACTCTCCACGTTCTTTTTAAACCCTTGAGATAAATTATAATTTTAAATTAGGTTTTATTGTTTTACTTTTTAACTTAAGTAATTGTGACGATCAACTGGTTTCGGAGCATGGTCCCGACCAAAGAAGAACTCGGACGCATTTTATAACAAAATAGAGTAAATATGAAAATGTCAATAGTATAATATATAATATATATTTTAATGATAAACCAAGAGAATAATTATTATTTACGAGGGTAAGACTGTCAGGGCCTCGCCGTACCACCGACCGGTCAACACGTTGATACCACTAATAGTGTTGTAAAAAAGTATTCATAATATTTCGTCCTATATAAAATATGTCAATTTATATATGTATTATATTTTATAATTATTTATTAATAAATTGTTTGATTATTTTATAATTTATATATATTTCTTTTGTACACGCGCATTTAATCATAGTTTTGTCGTTTATAAAAATAATTTCAAGAAATAAAAATTGTATTTCTCACAGGTGACAAAAATAAAAATTAATTGAAAATTTTAGTTATCATTTTAATAATAATTACATTTTATATTTTCTTCTGTTTAAACGAATATATGATCTCGATGCTTATCTATACCTACTAGTCATGTAATATTATTATTGTGGATGTAAAACGCGTTAATTATATTGAATGAGCTATTCATTGGCGAAGAAATCAATTCTGAATAATCGTATGACTCAATAATTATAATTTCGAATACTATAATTGTATATTATTATGTACATGGGTTATTTTTAGATTTATATATTTTTACAAGTTTATATCCAATTTTTGCCTTTGTATAAAATGCTACAAATATAGTTAACTTTGTAATTTTTTTTTTACATTTATCATTAAGAATAATCATCATTGTAATAATTATAATTACAATCTCAATATATTTTTATATATATTAGAAATTGTATAATAATTATAAATAATATTCAAGGAGAGTCTAGCGCAGTTTTCGAGTGCAAAAGATACGAACGTAACTATAGATTTGAGATGATAACACACGTGTTCCGTCGATGAAGAAATATTTTTATTTTTTTTTTATATATATTTCTGACGGGCCCATATACCACACTATTATATGGAAATGATAAATTGAATTTTTACACGATTTACTTTGACGGTAAACGGTAAAATTAAATTTAACAAACCCAACGGGTTAAAAATGATAATAAAAATATTGAATTGCAGAGTATCTGTTTATGCGGTGAAAATCATGTGGATTGACTGTGGAATCGAAATGGATTTCTTCGAGTAAACCGGGGAAACGGCAACAAAATAATGACTACAAAGAGCACAAAGAAGGACACAAAGAGGAATACAAAGAAAACCGATCGGTTCAAACATTGGTTACAAATACTGGTATTTATAATCAATGGTACAAGTCAACACGTCGACATCTCTACAGACACAACACCGAGTATGGAGATGGCATATAATGCGTATCATATCGCATGTACGTCCTGTCGCGTCGTGGTACACGATAACGAAGGGCGATTATCATGTTATCTACGAGTTGCACAATAATTATTGCCGAATGCACGCGAGGACCTTGCAATAATATTATAGCTCGAGCGGTGCGAATTTTGCGAAATCAATATTATCGTATCGTTGTTCCAGTACACTACGTCAGTGTTCGGACGGCAGGTATATTATAATTATATTATAGTGTACGAGTATATTATTATTGTACGACGTATTGAACGCAAAGATCATATTATTATTGACATTTATTTTTATTTTACTTTTTCCTCCGTTATAGGTACCTACTAGGTTTTTTCGCTTTTAAGTGAATTTTTTTCGGTTAATTTTGCGCGCACTTTAGCCGGCTAAGAAATTACGCGAAGACCCTGCAGATATAAAATTATTTCTAAACCTATAATAATAACATAATTTAATACAGCGTATAATAATAATAATAATCATAATCGTATAACTACTATTATATATATATATATATATACTTTTATCATGAATTTTTTATTGAGCTCTTACTAAACCTAGATAAAAATGTTATATAATAATACATATTACGGATATTATAGTCGGTTTGACCACGTCGTCGGTGGAAAACGAATTTTGCAGCTGCAGAATACGGCGGCGGCCGCGCGGGACCAGCCCTATTATTACACTTATTACAATAAATTAAAATAAATACACATAATGCATGATATATGTATGATCGCGTGCTGCGTTATCTCTGCAGCGGCCGGTGACTCGTGTGCGTATTATTTGTCCGCCTGGAGCAGCACCAGATCGTCGGCCACCACGTCACTGATGTGCAGGTATATGATCCAGTACATGAGGTTGAAGCACACGAAGCACACCGGGAACACGATCCTGGAATACTTGTCGATGTCACTGGGCGTGATGCCGTACAGCTTGTTGATGTCCTTGCTCGGGTGCATGACGTGCTGCGGCGGCAACGGGGTGATGTTGTCGTCGTTGTCCCCCCGGCCATTGATCGTGTTCTCCAGCGAGCCACCCTTCAGATAGTTCTTCGGATCGTGGGCCTTGAACCGTACCTCCTGGAACAAACGGGAATCACTTACAAGGGGCACCGCGAGGACTGGGCATTGGGTGGTCTCGGTGACCACCAAAACCCATCCGCCCATCGAATTACGGGCGATTTGCTCGACAAGGGATTTTGAAAACTATTTCGCATTTTTTCTTATTCTTTTACACACGCATATGCGCGAGTTAACATTATTTCAATTTAAAACTGTGATATTGCAAATCACGATAATCGTAAAAATAAATAATAATACATTTATTCGAATATAATTATCAATATTTAATAAGCATAAATATATTTTTGTACAGTTTTTTTTTCAAAACTTTACACGTTTTGGATTTCCTGTATGGTTTACGGCACTTCAATCTTTCTCACTCAACAAAGTTTTTTTTTTTTTTTTTTGAATATAATGTCCTTCTCCGGGACTCATACACTTATTTTTATAGCGTAGTTATACTTTTTATTAGTTATGCTTTTTACATCATGGTCTCACTCATTCTATCGGTTAGAATTTATTTCTCCTGCTCGCTAAACCGTAAATAACGCACCTTTTCGTATTCCGTTTTCTTTCGCAAACTTTTTCTTAAAATCTCCTATACCTCCAGTCATCTCTAACTTACGATCTGGACTCTTCTTTTGAATTTTTTTTTTAATGCATAATATGTTATACTATTGTATCCACATAGTAATACTTATATATTTGTAATATGGTATATACGTATATTCCTGATCACGCTTGTGTTAAACTCATAAAACAAAATAAAATAAATTATTCATTATTTAATCATATTCATAAGTTTGGGAATTTTGTTAATGTCGTGTGAAAAATCAAAGTCCGATTACCAATAATTTTCAATAGTTTTTCTAATCAGTATTTTCGAAAAACTGTCTATAGGTATTTTTTTTTGTTTAACGTTTTAAAGTATGTCTATTCATCAATATAAATTATACATCAAAACTCATATGATTTTCTTATGAATTATCATAACACCATCGGATTAATTGGCCAGAAATCTTTTGATGCCCTCGCCCTGGTCCCAAAGAGTCGCGAATTTGATTTTTTTTTTGTTCTCTGAAGTTCCCCTTTCTCCCAACGAAGCCAATGATCATTGCAAAAATATTTTAAAAAATAAATGAAGATGTTTTATAAATTGTATTATTGTTATCAATATTATATAATAATTATTTATTTATAATTATTATTAAAGATAGTTTTATTCTATATATAAATATATCTATATGTTATATTAAAGTAATCTGTGTCTACTAAATTGACGTGTTACAGATAATGCCTGAGAAAACAAATTTAAAATTCTTGGGGGAAGCAAATGCCTCGTTTTGTCCCCCACCCCGGGCCATCCATATCAATGATGGTTGTTTAAATAGCGACGCTTACGGTTTGCCTGGGGGCGTGGTCCATGTCTCCAGATAGAATCGAACCAGACAACGTGCCGCCGCCGTGGCTGCCGCCGTGGCTATGCCGGTGACCGTCGTAACCGTGGCCGGATAACGTGCCGTGTGGTGTCATACCGTGACCGTGACCGGACAGCGTGCCGTGGCCGGACAAAGTGCCGTGGCCAGATAGAGTGCCGTGGCCGTGGTGATGAGAATGATGGGAATGGCTGTGGCCGTGCGCGTCGTGACCGCCTTTTTTCTGTTCGGCAATCTTCTGTATGGCCAGGAAACGGTTTTTCCTCATCTGTATTCTCTTCGCCATGTACCCGACTGTGGCGTATTCTGCGCACATACAAGTAAACGGTTACCATTTAGACGTAACAATATTTTTAGGTTAAGGAAACAGTCATCGTGGTCATACTACAATGCGTGGTCAACGTCACACCGCAGATTACAGGGACACACACCCTTGATCTTATGCTGTCTGTAGAGGCGCTTCTCAGGACTTTTTATTTAGAGTGGGGTGTTAGCATTTATTAAAAAGTGAGTTGTGTGGACTAAGTCCCTCCACACATTCCATTTTCTATATATAAAATAACATGCACTAAATTATAACATAATATTATATGTTTTACAAAATTATATCAATTTTCTGTGATTTTTGGGCAAGTACTTCTTAGAGACCAATTGAGAATTCTCCATGGACAGCCAACAGAGACCATGAGATAAAATAAATATTATATTGTACATTATATACACCGAGACAAAGATAAATTATATGTGACCATAGTCATAGACAATACAAACACGGCTTATAAAAGTGCGTAGTCTATAATCTGTACTATACGAACATTATGGATAATGACAACAAATCAAATTAATGTTTTTTGATTAAATTATATGTTTTAATTATTATCACTAAATATCAGTTAAACAGGAAATTCCATATTATATTACCCAAAAAGAAAAGGCCATAGGGGGATCCATGCCCATCCACGTGGGTGAGTTTTGGGTGGAAAGGACAATCGTTTATAAGTATTTTACAATATTTTACAAAAATCATATGTTTACATTATTAAATTTAATATCGATATTTAACTAAATATAGTTTTTTGCAAATGGAGCACATAATCTATCGTATAAATCAGGGGTGGTGAATCTATGGCACATTGACCAAATTTCAATGTTATGCCAAATATTAAAATTTAATAAAATGTTTATCTTAAAAAGAAAGTAATTACATTAACAATATGTCACAATTAACAATGTTAACAATATAATAAGTAATAATTAATAGTAAGATAATGTTTATTATCTCATGATAATTTAAAAATCTATCTTATAAAATAAAAGTTAACAAATAATTACGTGTAGCTGTAAAGTGTGTATAATTATTGCATAATTTTTCTTTAATCTTACCTAAAAGTCACTTTTTTGGCAGACGAGCATATTTCAAAAAAATTTATATAAAATTTTGGCACGACCCGAAAAGGTTCGCTACCTCTGGTATAAATAGATACCCGGGAAGATTGTTGAAAATTATTCATTTATTGCACAAAAGGCAAGCTTTTCCAATTATATTATACAATGTGTTTTTGTCTTTTATGAAAATGTTAAAATGAGGGATAAGTGCCTTTTTTGCATTTAACAATTTAAATATTAATTATTATCATAAAAAGATAATTGTTTTGGCTATTAATTTTGACGTATATAATAGTGTACAGTAATATTGTAATATATTATGGCATGGGGTATCGTTTAATTATCATATTTTATCCATTAAGAATAAGTAGGTTTGATGCAAATGAGCTGATACATCGATTGTGTAATTAAATACTTGGAAATAAGACAATTAGATGTATAGTCAATAATATAAATGTGCTGAGTTGATTTCAAATATATTTTTATTAATATAAAAAGCGGTAGTCTAATATAATAAGATAAACGGATTGTTCGTTTTGGGCCGTGTTTATATTAGAAATGAGCATAAATGCACAATACTCTTTTTTTTATGTCTTGATTGTTTTTATTGAATAATCTGTGCTGGAATGTCTTTACTTATAGTCGGGAGTTTTGTTATCGTTTAACTTTAAGTTCGTATGCGATATATATACATACATATAAATCTTTTATCCAAACACTTATGGTTTAAAATTAGTCGTAAATGACCCCTTACAAGCGAGGACAAAAATAATAGACGAACATTTACATAGCGATACCAGGAAAATTGATATGGAGTGACCAGGTCCTTCCTTTTGATTCACCACATCGATTGAACTCCCCTAACATAGGACACGTGTCTGTACCAACATAGGCGACCAATGAGTATCACAAGCATAAATACTTACCCAGTAGCGATGCGAATACCATGACGAAACACGTGCCTAGGTAAACGTCGATGGACTTGACGTAAGATATCTTGGGCAACGCGGCGTTGGTGGAAGACATAAGCGTAGTCATGGTCAACACAGTGGTCACGCCCAGTGCGACTCTCGCAGGGGTGGCGTTCCTGTTCAACCAGAAGCTCACCCAAGATATGATGACAATCAGTCCACTGGGTATGTATATTTGGATGAGGTAATAGCCCATAGATCTTACGAATTGAATCTCGCACGCCAGTCTCGAATAATTACCTGAACAATTGACAACAAAACCGTAGGTATGTGTGAAATGCGATTCGTAATTTCGATTGCCTTGCTTTCAAAACGGGCAGCACTGACTGGTTGAATAATTAAAATGTTTATAACTTTGACTACATAATATGGTAAGTGTTGAATTTTCCCGTCTTATTGATTAGATGGTTTTGTGACAAAAAAACACGTAATTATCTATATGTATCTACTCTGATTTTTCTAATTGATTTGAAAAATTAATAATTATTATGAATTAACACTATAATACGGTATGATATTATTTAAAATTTAATTACGTATATCCCGTTTAGGATTAATATGTAAATTTATGTTTAAAATACTGATCATTATGATAAATGCGCGTAGCATAAGTTATGTTGTTACTCAGAGTGTATAATCCAAATGTTCGTTAAAAAAACCGAACCGTTTTATTTTTAACACGTTTAATGTATTTTGAAAATGTTTAACTTAAACATTTTCTTCATATTAATTATTATTAAAACTTAAAAAGTAAAATGTATCATTTGTTTGTTATTAACTTGTGACTTGATGGCCTTGTGTCGATTTAACTTATCCAGATTATGTTGATTTTTATCTTTAATATGCCTATCTTTGGGCACTATTGTGTATCACTACAGTACAGAAGGAAATTCCGCTTTTGATTCATTGGTCGTTTGTTGCTATAATAATCGTTTAAGTCAGGATGAAGTACATTTGCTTTGCAATAAAAATATAGACATTTGCTAACGATTAATGTTAAATTAAAAACGAATCTATGGGGGAACTAACCACGTACATGTTTTTTATAATAGGTAAATAACGAATACCAAATAAAAATGATATTACTTGCGTCGGCGGTATTAATTCTCGTCCAAAACATTACCTGTTGTAAGGCTAATTTCCATAGCTCTCTGCCGATGTCCCAGCACTTTAAACTGAGGCAGGGAAACTTCGTTGGAGACGCCCACCGAGTTTGGTCCCTCATTCCACTTATACCGAATGTCCCTCATCGTATAACCAACTAGGGAAATCACAAACACACCTCAAACGTTTTAGTGCCTGTTTTTAGGGCCTATGTACAAGACCCACCCATCACGTTGCGGTCATACGCTCCAATTGACTGTATAATAGTATTATTACGATACTGTTACAATAATAATAACGTTGTTTGCTTTTCCCGCGTTTATATTGTCACATAATATTATATCGTAACGACGCGCTCGCCGTTATCATAAAACGCATATAAATCATAATACAATATAATATATACACATACAAATAAGTTATACGTGTGATGGTTAGGTCGAGTCGATGATCTACCTGTAGACAAGTTAATTTCGGTGGCCTTCTGTCTGTAACCGAGAACGCGGAAGTGCGGCAACTGCACCTCGTTGCTAATCCCGACCGATTTAACACCATTTTTCCACTTGAACCGGATATCGCGCATCGTGTAACCGACTGTGAAAACGTGACAAAAATCATCAGTAAACGTTCTGCTATTCACGTCTCGTCGTCACGCGTTACTCAAAAGTCGTCACAAGGAAAATGTGTATACGTGACGCGCGAAACTATTGTATTGTCGCGGGCAATTCGGCAATTGTAGGTACGCACAAATAGTAATAATATAAGCGATGTGTCGGTTTGATCACAGGGCCTAAAATTTTCAAGTTTTTGAAGTACACGGTGTATGCTTGAAATAAACATTACTATGGCGTGAGCGTGGAACGTGCTCTGCGGTCGTTCATAGATCAGCTGGCTATATTTTATACTTTTTGCAAATTTATTGAAACGTATAAATGGGTAATATGATAGAAACAATGTAAATATTATACTTTTCTGTGTGTAACCCGATTCTACAATAATATTTGTTTATTATAATATGTATATATAGGTATTAGTTTTCGGGTCTCTGATGAATAGGATTTTATAGCAAACCTTTAAACCATTTCGTAGTGTACTACAAATTTTAGGCCCTGGTTCAGTGTGAGCGGTGTGTTGTTAAAAAAAAAAGAAGAAAAATATTTTTTTTTCGGACGTGTGAATGTGTGTGTGTGTAGCAAATGTTTTCGCGTTAGTATATTATGTATTGCGGTGCTGCGTGTTTGGGGGATGTAATCGCCAAAGAAATCTACAGTATACATTTCCGACGGTATCCGAATTCCTCGCGTCAGGTAGTCGCCGGTATAAGTCATATATATTATTATAATACGTACACGTTTAAATAGTATAGCAGTGGTGGTGCAATGTGCCTGGTCCTTCTCCTCGGCACGTGACTCAGTGCTGTTCGTGCAGTAGAAGGACACCGAAATTAAATAATTACAGATAGATTTTTTGTGTATTTTTTTTTTTTTTTTTATCAACGTTTTTAACACGTCGAATTCTTTGTACGTCGTTACACATGACGTAGTAACATAATATTATAATTGAATAAAATATGAATAAAATATGAAAATAAATAAAATATGAAAATAAAATAAATATATGGATATTTTTTTCCATTATCACTGCGGAGACATACTTACAGCTTTCGATCTCGATGTGACACAACTGTCGGTCCATTGGGAAGTACTGCAAGTTCATAGGGCACGATGCTGTTATTGTCAAGCTACAACATCGGAAATTGTATAATGTTATTAGCGCAACGGCAGAGGTCATTACGGACGGTTCGCGCTCATCGGGGACTATGTATACATTTGGGTTATACCTATATGTTAGATATATACACACATATACATACACACGCACATACACATATATGTATTATATGTAATTTGACCATCCACTCAAAGTGCACGATAACCACACATTGATCGAGACAATAATCGTGGACAGTAAAACATTGCAGTGGGGTAGTTATTATTATTGTTTTATATTATGTACACATAAAATACATATTATACTATGTAAGTATTTCTGTACGTTAAGGTAAATACATTTTTTATGTTAATATTATAGTATATATGAATTACTAAATACAAAGATTTTGCATGTCTCGGTTTTAAAAATGTTCAGGAAAAATAAGAAAAAATTTCTAAATATACGGGGAAAAATGCCTTTTCTGAAATAAATGAAATTTTAATAATGAGTATCTATATTTATTATCACATAAAATATGCTCTCTGTTTGCACAAAACCATGTACTAATCATTAATTATTATCGATATTAAATTCAATAATGTGAACATGATACTTTAATAATACATTGTAAAAGTGCCCTTTCTGAATTTAGCGATTTATAGTATAAAAAAATATACATACAGAATGTATATGTATGTATGTATGTATGTATGTATGTATGTATGTATGTATGTATGTATGCCCGCGCGTTTGCTGTAAATTATCATCGTACCGAATACTCCGTGTTATGCTTCCGGAATGATGTATCCTTATAAATTCGTTGCTAGTCGTCGCTATGTGGAAATACGATTGTTTCTCGTTGACGAAGAACGTATCGGGCACCCAGATGTTTTTAATGAACTCTGACCCCACAGATAGCGTTTCCACACCCGGTCGCCTCTTGAACGCCAACCTGGGATCGGTCCAGAACTGCCTGAAGTAGAAATCTAACGTAAAGTCCTATAATACAATTTGGAAGAAAAAACAATTAATTCATAGCCGTAATCAGTTTGCAATCGATGTTGAGTATTTCAAACCATTTAGGATTGATATTTGATATACTTTATTGTTAATAATGATTTAATTGTCTTAGCTTAAGATTGCTTTCAAATAGTTGTTGGAAAACAATATGTTAACCCATGTGGTTTCAAATACTCAACGTGTATCGTGAGCCGTGATAATAATCTACTGTAAAGTTTAATGAGAAATGAAATTTAAATAAAAACGTTTTATTTTTTAACAAAAATATTGATTTACTTGAAGTGTATATGCATTTATAATATGAATATATAATGTTATTAGAGACTATTATTATTCGTAAATTATAAACAATAAACATAAATGAAAATGTGTACATGCAGCAAGCCTAAATCTAAATTCGCACGCCATAGGTAGAGTACGTATAGGAAAAAGCTACATTTTTTTCAACAAAGTACAGTGATATTCAAAAATAGCGTGTTGTACAATCTATCTAACATGCACTGAACATGCAATTCTAATTTACTGCGCACCATTTGTTGGCTAGCACGGAACATCCATATTATTATAATGAAAATTAAATCGTGTGAAAACGTTTAATAAATAAATAGGACAGGGAATAATAATATTTCGGTGTTGTTAGTTATAATTATCTAAATTTTATGATTTTATAATTAGTATACTTTAACTAAAAGAATTTGATTTACTGAATTTCAAATGCCCATTTTTTTAAAAAAAATTAATACTTATGCGAAGTGATGTTGAACTGTAAGTACTTTGACATTTATTTAAAACTATTCTATTATGTAACGATTAGGATATTTAGGTGGTGATTGTTGGGTTGTTTTTTTTGGGAACTTAAACTGAAAATAAATATATTTTTATTCTTGTTCAATTAAATTAAAAAACTATTATATTGTCATTGAATTTAATTTATTAAACTAGAATCTATTCTTACAGAATTATTTTTTGGAATTTGTAATTAATTATTTTTACAAAAGTTAATTTTTAATAAGAGAAGCAATAATCGAGTGACAAATTGTTTTATTTTTTATGGTTTTGGTGAATTAACAATTGATTCATTGGTTTGTTGGTCTCATAAGATGAATTTCTATAGTATAGTAGTTGAGTTAAAAAAAAAAAAAAAATTATAACTAGAAGATTTTGACGCAAAAAAATTCCTAAAGGGTTTTAGTTATTTCAATAATGGACTAAACGTAGATTTGAATATAAAGCTGTGGTCATAACATAATAGCTATATAGTATTCATTGTCATTCGTATTAAGTCTTAGTATCGAATAATTGAATATTCAAATATGATTGTTTATTGTTACAAAGGGTGTCTTAATGAGTTTGAAAGATAAAGTTATTTTCTGTTGGCATTTAATACAGGGATTCTTTTTAAATTATCAATTCATAGATTAATATCTGGATATTTAAGGTACCAAACATGTGTTTGTCATTCCTTGTTCCAGAAAAAAAGTTATGAGACAATATTTTATGTATTGAACACCGAAATGGTATACCATTTAAATGATTATTTTTTAAGCATGGACTTGAAAGTTATTAAACCGTTGTGAGATGCGTAAATTACTCCACCGTTGGTGAGTTATCGTCGTTATCGATCAATCCGGTGATTCGTTGATTCGTTGAGTGAAATTTAATCAAATAAATGTATCTCGGAGGTACGGAAGAGCCAAGTTAGATATTTTAGAATTTACATTGGTTACAAAACAACGGGCTCAAATTAATTTTTAATAGGATTAAAGAAAAGTTGCGCGATAGGGAGAAAAAATCTTTAGTTCATATACGATGGAGGTATTATAGATTTTTAATTTCATAAGTTATTTTGTAATGTGTTTGATGTTTAATTTTTACTGCAGAAAGCTTATTTTGACGTAATAGGTGATTTGCTTGTGAATTACGATCAATGGCGTTTTTTTAAAATGAACTTTTAGTATTTTAAAAGTATTTTAACAGAAAACATAGTGTGATGTGGAGACATATTCGTATTAAATGGTTTTCTTGGTTTGACGACTATAATTACTGCTATTTTGGTGGAACTGTATTTAATAAATTCAAGAACGATTTTTTGAAGTTACGTATTTGTAATATTTTTGTTAATTAATTTCGGGGCATATCTGTTTACTTTTATAAAACTCAATTTAGTTGTCTTTTGTTTAGTAAATAAGTTTATAAGACTTTTTATTTGAGTGCACTTTTGAAGAAGTGGGGATTTGAAAATATCCACGTCTTTTTTTATAGATCGAGATGAAAGGTATCACTTAAAATGCTTTTATGCAAGTTACTTTTATTGCTCGCAACTGACCTAATTATTTCGAATTGTTTCACTTTAAATTTTTAAGATGGAATAAGTATACACTCTATGGTAGTGTCAAGTAGACGAAAACTGTACTTATAATATATTCCTACCATCAAATTGTGACTATATACTCCTAATAATACTACAAATAAAATATCGAATAAACTATAGCACATGCTATACAAATTTACGAGTACATAATTTATAATTATTAAATAGTAGTTCATAGTAGTTATAATATTAGAAATTATAATAAAAAAAAAACTATCATATTTTTACTATTAATATTATTATTTTCTTTCTAACTAGGGTGATTTTTTAATAATTGTTATATTATTGATGCTACTTGCAGTTCACACTCTATGAAGTATGAACAGTAACTTTAGGTACTTACGAGAAACAGAAATTTACATGTTATTGAGTATATAATAAAATACATATTACTAGTGATTAAATAATATGAATATATAACGCGCAACTGTATGTATGTATATAAATATACATGTATGTGTTGTACAGAACCCAATAGTCAAAATTAAAAAAATCTATATTATTATATTTTATATTTCTCTCTATAATAATAATAATAATAATAATAATAATTAGGTTGTCATATTCGACTCCATCGTTGACTAAAAGTTAACCGTAGCAAGTGACTCTAAAATAATGTTGTGAATAAAATTCAAACGCTGAATGTCAAACATTTCCAACGTGACCTTTACGAAAAAAAGAAAAGAAAACACGACGCAAAGTTTGGAAGGTTTTTCCGTAGGATAAAAAAGTTTGCCCTTTTCTCTTGCTCGTATTACACTTTGCGGTTATTTGGTTCGTTCCCGTCGACGCACTGTGGCATACGACCAAAGGTCGTTGCGCGTAAACTTTGTTTAAAATAATATGCACTCGGCCACTGCATACTATCTACATTTATTTCTGGGATAATCAGTTATGCGTTTGGAAAAATTAATAGTCATGGTTGGAAATTCTGGGGGCGAGTATATTACAATATGGTGAAATTGAAGAAAAAAATCAGGCGGGTACTTAATATATAGACGCTGTACACCGTATACAGTTGCCGACTAAGCGGATTCAAGTCTAGCCGAGCAAAACATGCAAAACGTCTTCGCCGACAGTCACATTCCTAACTCTGTTTTGGGCTTGTGTCCGAACAAACTTTTTGGCGGATCACACTCAGCCACACGCGAACAACGCAACATATAATATATTGTGATTAATCCGAGTCACAAATTATACATTTATGCGTGAGGGTAAGGGGGGGGGAGGATAAATTTTTATTCTAATATATTATTAATTGATGGACGTTGAATTTTTAATAACAGATATATAATATCTAAAATGTACGTCGGGTTCAAGAGGACGCGGTAAACACCAAATCAAAATACAAAAAAAAAAAAAAACAACATTGAAACACCAAAAACAATATATTACAATATATTATATTATATTATTACTTCACTACATCACAAAGTAATATCGCACACATTTCACTCTTTTAAACGGTTTGCTGTATATAGCTGAGTATTTTCCGTTTATTTTAATAATGTATTATGTGTAAAGGAATATTCGAAATTCGACGTGTACTTTTTACTCTTGATAGAATGTCGACAAAGTCCTGTTGATACCTATATGTACATGGATGATACGTAAAATAGTTACAAGACAAAATGGTCATATATTCATAAACATTAAAATATTATGTACATGTATTATTTACAGTCAAGTCGCGGTAACTCGAAATCTGCGTATAGGTACCAATTACTGCAGGAATTTAACACCTTTGGTCCTGTATTATATTATAGTGTTATAATAATCAATCAATATGATTCTTTAATTATTTCCATTCCCTTTTCAGATTCGAGTCATCGTGATTCAACTGTATGCGTATGCAATCACATCAATTACAGACGGGTTGCCATAAATATAAGAGGCAGAATTGAGAATAATAATTTGTAAATATTATGTTTTACGTTAATAACAATAATTACAGTGATATAGTTAAGTTACGTTAAGATAATTAGCCACCGCTCTAGAACTTTGTACAACAAATCAAGCTATTGTTTCGTACGTTAAGTTATGTATATTTGAACGAAATCCGACTCGTTTCCAATAGTATTTAATCAACGAGAAGCTTCAGCTGCTCGTGAATAATACTCGTATTATTATTATGGGTACCGTACAGCACCGAATTTCGAATTGCCTTATGTAAAAACAAAATATGTAGGCAGGGTCACACGTTATAATATTGTATGATGGGGTCAACTTAAAAACGCACACGAACGCCGGACCAACCAGGACTCCTTAACATAAACACCTCGAAAACGCATAGTAGGTATATTGTATAGGTAATCAGTTATATATAATATAAATTATTAGTCGTTGCAGTCGTCTGATATAGTGATATGAGTTCGTATATAGACGGCTATGGCCAGTTTAACACTGCAAACAGTGTGTTAATAATTTTTGAACGAAATCCGTATACTGCACCTATTATAACAATACATACATACTTTACACCATTCGCGTGTATAACCTATATAATCTGCAGCGGTCAAATATTAGAAACAAAAGCTAGGACAGTCTCTAAGTGTATAGCCGAACAATATTAACGTTCCAAATATCATGAGTCTAAAAGTATGAACCAAATAAAACGAAGTGGCACTATATAATGCAGAGAAAAATATAGAAAAGGTTCCCCTTGCGTCCCCGAACTCAATCCAACCATTGCGACGGGCTGTAAACGATTTGAAAATATACATGTATAACCCTTAAATAGATTTTGTATGTAGGGTGCGGTTTCCGATATAAAACAATATATTACGTATATGCGTAAGTATTATTATTATTACGATTATAATAATTATGTATATCGGTGAACTCTATGCGGCGATGATGGAGGTTGGCTCGTGTTCGCGTTGAACGGACAAGCGACGGAAATCGCACGTTATCTAAAATATAATTCAGATACACGCGTGGAGCATAGGTATGATATAATAATAATAATAATAATAATAATAATAATAATAATAATAATAATAATAATAATAATAATAATAATAATAATAATAATAATAATAATAATAATAATAATAATAATAATAATAATAATAATAA
>JAIPRK010000573.1:0-60671 GCA_025469195.1 Chaitophorus viminalis | reverse complement strand
ATAATAATAATAATAATAATAATAATAATAATAATAATAATAATAATAATAATAATAATAATAATAATAATAATAATAATAATAATAATAATAATAATAATAATAATAATAATAATAATAAAAATAATAATAAAAATAATAATAAATAATAATAATAATAATAATACAACAGTGTAGACTAGATGTATATACGATAGGTATACTATAGGATAGGTATAGGCGTAGCTGCACGGGCTCGTTCGTTATACACATCCGGGGCACTATCGGAGCCACGCGTGAATATTTTATAACGTGCGCTAGCATTACTTGTTTTAAATTTAAAATGTATTTGTATTAATAATGGCGCGTCGAATAGCAAATGCGTGTTGTTGGAAGTACTTATATTTTATATATATATTATATACACATATTGTATATAGAAATGAATTTACGAATTTTGTGAGTGAAAAGCCGAGAGACTCTTCCCCCTTGTGGATAGAGCTGTTGTAATAGCCGTCCGACGGGCATTGATTTTTTTTTTTCCGTACAGTTGTTACGGCCGAGAAATATTACTGTACTCGACATTATTACAGTAATATCACGAAATGTGTGTGTGTGTGTGTACAATAGAATACGCAAAACGTAGTTATCATGTTAGGGAGTGACACCGGTTGGCAAAGCAACGGATTTGCATGCAGGGAACGTCATTTAGTTCCTTTTCGAAATGCATCACTTATATTTTATTATCGGTTTGTTGTCGTATTTTATATATATTTTTTAAAAATACATATAATTTTTATCAATGTAAGAATATATTGTGTTGTAGACAGTAAAAAAAAAAAATAAAAACCAAAAAAAAAAAATCATATTTATTTAGACTCTCAAACGAAGAAGCAAAAAAGCATCAGTACCAGTAATAATGGACGAAATCGGTAAAATATAATATTATAACATATAATATTTATGGCTTAAAAAAAATAATAAAAATAAAAACGAAAAGACATCAAGGTAGAAACACTCTTCAAAACATCATATTATTATGTATATATATATATATATATATATATATATATATATATATATATAATATATGTAATATATTATTGTCAAACGAAATATATATTAAAAATTAATAATAATTATTGTTCATATATTTATATATGTGTTTGTACCATTAGTACTTCGGACACGGAGCTTATACTGAGAACATACATGGTGACTCCGACCTCTACTGGGGGCCCTGCAACGATATGTTAAAACGTCAATGCTGATTACGTATGTAAGTATTTCAAAAGTATTGTTTTGTTGACAAATAATATAAAATAACTATCATTATTATATCTTTCACTCATACTGTAATCAAATAACAGTAAAGGATCAATATATCATATATCTTAATAGTATAAATACAGTGTGTCTAAATGTTACAAAATATATTTCATAAAATCAATAATAACAATCGTCATTTTGTTATAATATAGTTAATGTGGTATCGCACTATAGTTCTATTGTGTGAATAATACGTTGTATTTACATGTTTGGTTGTTGGAACTGAACAAAAAAAAAAAAACGTCGATTTTAAAGTCTTCAGCTACTGAGAATTATACTTTGTGGTAGGCTGGTAGAGCACTTTCATTGTTACAAAGTATAAAATATAATATTATTATAATTGTGATTGAAGTATGCATAAAATATCAGAAAATAATGCATCAAAGTTTGTGGTTGTATTAATTACGAACTGGAAATTAATTACTGCAGATTATCTGATCTACATCTTCCGTATCTTATAATAATTTCAAAATAAATTTATAAGCCGGTATATTTTATACGAAAAGTTTAATTTGAGCATTTTCTCTATAGTATAGTATAAAATTCAATTTTTATCATATATTCCGCTTACTTTTTTGCATGTACATTAATTTTGTATGGATATTCATTTACTATACTGTTGAAGCATTTGAGAATGAGTTCAATAGAAATTATTCAAAATTCGATAAATCAGCCTTTGGCGCAGCGAATCCTGCAATATATAATATTGTATTTCTATAAATACTTGATTCAATCTCATACGAGATACGAGTATTGATTTACGACAAGACCTATCCGTCGCATCTAAAATAATTGTGTTGTATTCGATTAATGAAAAAAAGCTTAACATTTTTACCTACAACCAAATTCGATAAAAACCCAAATCGCAATGAAAACATATTTAAAAATGGGCTGCTGACATTATTCTATTAATCATCGCTGCAAATACACCATGATCATTTATGGTCACATCTACATCATAATGTGTATTTATAGTTTAATTAACGGATACACATAAATGGATATATAAGCATATTATTATAGCATGTAAGTGTATGATATAATATCATACTATATATTTCATACACCAACGCGATGAGCGGGCTGCCATTGGATAATATATTATATTAAATCGATTCTCGTTAGAAGGTATACGCATGGAATTAATTTATGTTATTAATAAACGGCGCACGTTTAGTTCGGAGAGGGGGGGGGGCTGCTGTGTAGATGAAATTACCTTGACGTCCACCTGCAGTCATAGCGGCCAACGATCGACCGATCAGCACGCAGTCTCTCATCCGCACATCACGACGAGCCGGTGGCATCGGGGAATTTTAATAATGTGTTGGGCCGGCGGCATGTTGGGGCAGGGAAACCCGTCGGCCCAGATCAACTTGTAACAATTTATTTGTCTTATAGCTATTTATCATGCCAAAATGAAGCAGGATTATGGCGATCCTCCTTTAACTTGAAAAAAAAAACTAAGTTTTTTTGCAATTAATTTATACATTTTAATCATAAGCCAAACGTCGGATTTTTCTTCTACATAACATCAGATGATCGAACTTATGTACTGGTATATAACTCCAAAGCTGTATGCATAGTATATCTTACCCAAACGAGCATATTAATTAAAATAGGGGACTGGATTCGTTCAGCCCCGGAGCTCACAAAAGCTCTCGCCGGTCCTGATATTGCGAAAACTCTTCAAGGACGACTACAAATGATATTATTAATATCCTACCATTGCCACTTTTCTAGTTCTAAACAATCCTGTATAGATAAACTGGTGAGAGTATGCGAAAGGGTCCATCCGGTCCGGTGCGATTGAAATAATTCATACATATATATATGTGTGTGTGTGTGTGTGTGTGTATAATTGAGTGTCAGCTCGTAAAATAAACTCGGTGCGAGTTGCATAGTGGACATTTTTCTTTGAAGAGGGTTGTAAATAGTCACGAAGCTGTCGTATTTTCGTGCTCTTATAAACACACACAAACAAATATTTATATATATATATAATACGTAACATATTAAGTAGGTCATGTTTTTCTAATCCCGACACGATGGCACTCTCGTACCATGTGACACACACACATACGCGTATTCATGTTCTTAGATTCAGTTCGCTTCGTAGTACAATTTTTATATAAATGTATGTGTGTGTGTGTGTGTGTGTGTGTGTGTTTAGTATGTATAATAATAGCACTGTAGTGGGGTTGCATTATAAATTGTGTGCGACGTATAAATTATGTTCTATGACATTTACTAGGTCATCATATTATAGTAATATTATGCACTACATTTTACCCCATTGATATCAGCGGCTAGCAGTATATTAGTTGGGCATCGTTGCCGTTGCAGGTATAACTTCAAAAATTCTTCCAACCACTCGACAGCGATGCAAAGTCCGAATGTTAGCAAACGAGTGATATGAGCAGTACCACTATATTTACATCCCTCCCAATTAACATTTTTCAGAGGACTATTCAGTTAAAAGTAACGTCAACTCATGTTCTCATGAATCCTCATATTTATATAATGACAATCTTTAAATACGCGAAGCTCATTTACAAAAATCTTAAAGTTTCAATGATAAAAATTTAGAATAAAATGTAGAAAGCCACAGTAAGTTTTTCAAGTTTAAGTTTCGAAAATATTTGAAAATTATTAACCTAGTGATTTGTATTTTCCTTATACAGCGTCGGAATTTTAAACGGAACCGAATACAAATAATTCAATTCGATCGATCCCTAAATTCCTATTACATTCTTATTATAAATATTTACCTAGTGAACAATTAAACTACGATTAATATTACGCGTATGAAAGGGGTTCATACGAAAACGTCGATTAATAATGCTGAGACGTTTCAGGTTTCGTCACACACTTCTATGTTGCACTTCCGAATCTATTCGATTTGAAAACGTCAGGTTTTGGAACATAATATAATATATGGTACAGCAAACATATACTTTTATTACGCTTGAAATTCAATAGAAACCAAAACGTGTCGATTTCGGTTGTAGTCACGAGACCCGTAAACGATAGCCAACTCTTATCGACCCAAAGGAGACATACACCCGAACAATATATTATGTTGTTGTGTGGACGTTGGCGGGATACAAACGAAATGGGTTGCAAGTATCCTAGAACTGCGTGGTTTATAGTGGTGATCTCGATGATAATAAAGCTTCAATCATAACTTATTCTTTTTTTTAGATATACGTTTTAACGGAGCAAATATTATGAAGTTCGGTGTGTACGTAGTGTTGAGCTGTTGTGCAATAGTAGTGGTTGACAATTATTACAATACTATGCTCAGTATTTGATTTAATACCTAGCGATAGGATCGATATGATTGGAAAACAAAAAAAAAAAAAAACTATCGTAAAGGAAAAACAAACCCAATGTCTGTCTTAAAAATCGTATTTTATTCATCGGGTCTTTTTTGCAGCGTTTGTGATTTAACAGATTACGATGATCGAATTTATGCACTTATCGTATTTAAATATAACGTATTCCCAACTTACTGTGTTTTATATTTATATACATGTATATTCAAAATGTTTGAAGAAAGTATTAAACTACAAGTTGAAAAAAAATGATAGAAAAGACAATTTCAGCCGAATAATTCAAAAAAAGTTTCCTTGCATCAGTATACTATAAAACCCGTGTGGAATTAAATCGGTATAATATACGGTAACAGATTGAAAAGGAAGTGGAAATCGATATTGTGCTCTCTCTCTCCCTCTCTCTTTCTCTTATCGCATTTACAGATATAATATATTATTCATACATACAATTATACAGGCCAAGTGAAACCAGGTTATAACGCCTTTCCAGGAACCAAAAGAAAAACGTGTAATAAACGAGATCGCATTTTCAACTTTGATAAAAAAAAAAAAATCAAAATTATAGTGTAGATGCGAGGTATTTTCAAAACTTAATTTGAAATAGTACACTTAACTAACAGTTTTTCTACTACATATATTTAATTTAATTTAATGTATGCATGTGTATGTATGTGTGCAATTGATTTCATTCGAGTTTTTATTTATTTACGTTTTTTAATCAATTTGTGTTATACACTTTATATTATTACATATATTTTTTTATTAACATTGGAAGTTAGCCATTTATCGTTATGCAATACTGATATAAACATGATAACTATTAAATAATATTTTATAGCAACTAAGAAATATTATTATTATATATATATATATATATATATATATATATATATATATAATAGGACTGTTTTTATACGCACCATTCATTTTACCGACAAATTTTCTACGTGTTTTTTACGGACAAATTTTAGAGAGATTTATGAAAATACTCAACCCATAATGAATTGCATAGAAAACGGTACCTATCGTATTAATCGGGTTTCACATTGTGTGTATATATGTATATTATATTGTGCTTACTTACCCATTTGCTTCTTTTATATGCTTCATTCCTCAGTGCCTCCCAACCGCCACCACCACCATCGCCGCCATCACTATATCCCCGAATTAGATTAAAATTATGAATGTCCCTTGATAACGTATTCAAAGAGCGTAAGGTTTTACATTTTGTATGTTGGATTTGCACGCGTGTTCACATAGGTGGTAGTGGCAGGGGGTGGTTCTACTAGACATACTGACGCACGGGACCCCATGAATACCAAACGCGATACATACATTCAATAATGCAAAACCATTATGGTTTGCTGTTGCAGCGCATATACCTACGTATGTATACCTATATTGACCCACCACGAAATATACACGCGTAATATAAACATATGTACGTGTATATATGATTATATGAGTCGCCCATGGAAATGTAAATTAACCTGACGTTTTTGGTTACAAATACCGATGTATATATGAATATAGGTACGTATATTATACGCACGGTAGAAATCGTTTACAACGCCACCATTTGTAGTGACTAGTCGGATTTGATGGCCTAGAATTTTTCACCCGAACCGAACTCCTTGCCGGATGATGATAATATTTATGCTAATTTGTATAGGCTGTAATTTAATTCATAATGACCTATATGAAGTTGGTATTTGTTGAAATAATAAATAAAATATCCTTCTTCCGTGAAAATTCAGATGGAGCATGGAGCAATGGGATTGAATGGATGTTAAATTCATAAATATTTATCAGTGCCTTTGTTTTTAAAATATTTTTCAAACCAGATCAATTGCTGTAAAAAATAATAATAGTGATCTTCAAAAATGGATTTCATATACTCAGAGATCAGTCCGCAGCGCGGCGGTGCATCTAAAAAGACACCGCAACGCACAGTTTGGGAACCTTTGCTTTAGACATTGCACTAAACTATTCTCATACATAATGCACGTACTATATTATGTAAATGTTTCATAATTTTTGCTTGTATCACGATAAATATGATAATGTTGGTTTTTACTATACCTTTTCGCATAATCATTGCGTAAAAGATTTATTCTGTTCACATAGTAGGCGGGTATATTTATAGGTCCGGGGACGTTGTGTGATACGTAGGTTGCGGATCGTCTCGGTCATTTGGTGCTGCGGGCGGTGGTCGGGGTGCGATGGTCCAAAGGGTAAATAATGATATTTCATGGGCGAGAAAGAAGAGGACGAACGATCAATGGGAAAGGCTGCGGTAACAGGCGGGGTAGCAACGTCGAGATTTTAGGGATGTCCAGGTGGGTGGACGCGAGATGTGATCAGAGTGCCGACGACGTGCACCGGTCTATCAAGACGGCGATGTACATACGATGAATGCAGGAGATAACCAGGGGACAACAAGGGTTGCTGGTTGGTACCAGACGGTACCAAGCTGCGACAAGGCTGCCGACGTAGGGTGGATGAACGTGTGGAACGCATTAATAGGTTCGATTAACCAAAGTGTGCAATTATTAATCAACGATGTATCGTAAACAATAATAGGCAGATAGGTAAATTATTATACGACCCGTTACGTGTTCAAAATGATTAGATATTATATATATATTATATGTATATATTAACGAAACACAATGAAAATTAATAACGTCTTATAACGAATGACGGTGAAAGAGTTGCCTTTATGGTAAAAACTATGTGCAAAATGAAATGGTTGTAGAATAATATTATATAGCCGATGTGCGTGCCCGACGGCTCGTGGTTCTGTGTGATAAGTGTGAACATTGGGGAAGCAAAACTTTATTAAACGTAGTGCGTGCAGTATATACGCAGGGTACGTACAACGGGGTAGTACAGGGAAGAAGAGAAGAGAATGCGGAATTTTTTACACCTCGATAGAGTTTTTATCATCGGTGTTGAAAAGTATATTTAACGTATAGGATATGTTTGAACGGTCAATTTTGTAATTATCGCAAGAAAACATTATACATTTTACAGTGTACCTATATAATTATATACTACGTTGAATATTTAGGGGGGGGGAATAAACGATCGTTTTGGTTAGACACATCTAGTACACAGTTTTGGTTATAATAGATATTAGGTATATGTATATTTCCTAGTCCAACTAATATCATCTTACATTCTTACAACGAGTCGTTGTTTCTGCCGTTAAAATTGGTTTAATTATTGCAAGGCAAAATGAGTCGAACTTTGTAAAATTAGTAAGCTCTTAACCACGACGCTACTAGTAGGTATTATACAAATATCATGCATATTATATATAATCACGAATTATTGTTCTTTCATCTATATGTATAGTAATCAAGCCAAATGTTATTGTAGTAAAAGGCGATAAAATTATATCTATTAAACTGCGCCATTGATGATAAATAATTAACAAAAAATAAATATGTTTTCAGTACAATACATAACTAATAACGGTGTTTAATCACGTGTTTTAATTGAAATATTCTTTATAATGAAAATAAAATATTGTTTTTGAAAACGAAAATATTGTACCAACGCTTAGATCATCGGAATTAAATTTCCACGGTTTTTATTCAAAATTGATTTACACCAAGAGTTAAAAATGTTGTAACCAAAGCTTGAAAACTTCATTATAATATTACATTATATGAAATTGTTGCCTCTATGCACGTTTTAATGAGCAATCGAATACAGCATATAGTTGTGGATGCGTGCACGGTTTAATTGAAAAAGGTAATAATTACAATATGAATGCGTTATTATAACGAAGGTGAAGGTAATCCGTCGATGGTTGCGTGTCGCTTCGTGACCCAATTTTCTTTTTAAGGCGCCAAACAGTGATTTTTCGTCCCGCTTTAATGGCATATACATAATATAGCTTTGGTTGTACATCAATAACATTATTTTATATACATTGATATAGAGCTATAAAATCATTTTTGATGGATGAAATAACTTATACGATCGCTAAATCACTGCACAACCACCGGCTCCTCCATAGAACTCCGGGATCATATTATTATTATATACCTGCACAAGTGAGGAACAATCGAGCCTTGGGCCACTGAGTAAACCACGTGAAATCGCTTGGCCAGTATAACATTATAATAATAATAATAGTAATAATATACGCCCGGGCGTGGAGCCGTTTTTCATTCTAATGAATATGAAGTATATTATGCGCGTGGCGGACACGGTCAGTTTGCGCCGTGGTGGCGCGAGCGCACCGGGAAAAACGTATAAAACGCAAGAAAAAAATATCGCATATCATATATATTATTATAAAATCGGTCCTTATTCCGCGCAGTTGTAACCGGCCCGCTGTATATGTTTATCCCGTAAACACGGATGGTGAGCATGTATATATATATATATATAAATATACGTGGTGTATGTAGTGCGCGTTAGAGGGTTTATTCGGCTGACCTCAAGTTATTATCGGCAATAATGTTATACGTGAACTAGGTACGTCGATCGTACAGAAAGAAACAGCGAGAAAGTTCACGGACGAACGAGTACCGTAATACGGCGAAAAAATATCAGTTATTTCATTATTATTATTATTATTATTTGAAGTCCCTCGCATAAACGTCACAGGATCAAACTCGCATTCCCACAGGATCAGAGCACATATATATTATTATTATGATTATTATTTTTTTTTTTTTTTAGATACGCGTTAGATTCTAACTGGCCGAGTGTTGTAGAGAAATATATACGAGTAAAAAAAAAAACAAAACACGTAGGTATACATATAATATTATATAGCATATAGGTGTTTTTGTATATATTATTTCTCATGATTAAACCATCACATTTTACCAAAATATAATATTCGACTGTTTGGAACGTGTGTTCACGCAAATATGATATTATTATCATGAGTTTATACTCGTGTATTATATTAATTGATGTCCAGCACGGTATTATATTGTTATTAAAAATGGTGTCGTATACTGTCGACGTTTGCTATTATTCTGCAAACGTCATCGTGGTCATCTACTATTCAGGTTTTAATAATTATTTACCTTACTACATATATTTTACCAAACCTACGTATTACATTTAGTTTGTGGTTTCACGCGAATCGAGTATATTATATAGGCAATCACAAGATGGTTTGGTTTGGTTTGGTTCGGCACTACACTATGTGTCGTGATAATCCGATATAAACAATAAGTTGAACAATAAGTTTTATGTTTTGAATGTATTATACATTTTTCCAAAATTGAGCCCTGCAGGATATGCTACAGCTCGCTATCTACGTATTCGCAGTCGACTCAAATGAAATATTATATTTATTTGTTTCAAATGACCCATCAATCACTTCTTTTTTTTTTTAAAAAATATTTGCATGGAAGCCGTATAATAATGTTATGTAATATAATTATAATTTATAACCGCGATCTATGTAGTCAAATAAATGGCTATGTTTACAATACGAAAAAAAAAATTACTACTGATGAATATAAACTTACGATAATATAGTCAGATGACACTATATTTATTTCAATATAATAGCGAATATATATACACATATATATATATATATTTATAGTCTATAATATATTATGTATGTACAGACCTAAACTATATAAAAGCTAACTACGATTATATATGCATCATATAACAAGTTCCTCTTATTTTATTATTTTTTTTTTTTCAAAAACTTCACTATAATGTATGGGGATACATATATCTATGTTATATACGTATAGTTTTTTCAGAAGGACGAGTGAAAGATAAAAAAATAAATAAATAACAGTAATGATTCAAAAGTACTGCTGACGTGTTTCAACAATCCTACACTATATAACAAAGCGTTGCACCTATTGTTTGAATTGTAGATTTTTTTTTACTAATCTGGAAATATAATGTGTTGAGCACGACTATATGAAAGTACTTAAAAATCTTTATATCGACCCTGCCTATATGGTCAGTGTCTATATATTGATAGTTATATTCAACGTCGGGCACATGTCATTCTGGAATATTTTTAATTTATTTGTTTTTTAATTATCATTATGGGTTTTTTTATATCCAACCAATTTTTACCGAACATTTATGTTTATATTAAACCATGATTTAACTTGATATTACGTATTATACAAAAATATTTTGCTGAAACATGGGGCAAGTGGCAAGTCAATATTAATATTATTATATTATTTATATTATTATATTATACCTATAGTCATATTAGAATATTATTATAAATTTATTGCTAAGAATGATAAATGTATAGTTTACGTTTTAAACTAACTGTGAGTGGTATGGATATAATTATTAAGTTATGAATACCTATCCTTTATAGTACTCTACTATAACGTTAATAATAATTACCTACAATCAGTGGTTAATGTAGTGGAAATATTAAGGGGGAACTATAATCAACAAAAAGTTAGAAGCGTTCCCTTACCATATTTTTTTTAGGTAGCCTATGATATGATTTTTTTTTATACACACATTTGTCTATAAAAAGTTTTATGAGGTGTAAATATGATAATCACTAACGCCATTTAGCACCTCCTCCATTGGAATTAGGAGACTTAAATTAAAGGGAACGCATAATCTTACCTTAAATAAGAAGGGCCCGAAGGGGGACTTCTTTTCCCTCTACCCCCACCATTTTAACCAGTGCCTAAAATTTGTATATTTTGTTGAGTATTGGTAATTACGAATTTCTTGAAATAATTTACTCGCTGTTAAAACGTTATATGAAAAATTTGATAATTGTTCAATTAATAAAACGTTAAGAGCGATAAATTTACGGAAGTAAAATGTGTACTCATATTCTATCGCAACACTGTAATATTATATTGGCTGATGGTCTAGGTAAAATCACTAAGAAAACAAAAATATATTAAAAGTTTTATCGTGCTGATGATGTGACGTGAATACTACGTAATATTATATTACATTGGGTCGCGTCACGTAAATGTATGCATTTCAATCGCCCACTAATGATAATTCTATTAATAAAAAAAAATCTAAGTTTGCGATTGCTTTTATGATAAACATATAAATTGCATGTACATAATGGAGCAATTGTTGCAAAAGCATTTTTTATTTTTTTCGTTTAGTCGTTGACCTGACACCTGTAATGTTTTTGGGCGCGTCGAGGTTTAGCATGTGCCAGACACGGTATAGTTTATACAGCGAGGGTGAGGGCGGAATTAAATACCTTGGCGTTTTTATTTGTGTGCTTGAAATATCCATTTTCCGTTTTCTCGTTCCGCACCGAACAGGAAAATTTATTTGCACGCGACCGTGTTCTATAACGTCATTTTACGTAACTTTATTTTTTTTCTTATCATATTAAATGTTTACTCGTGATAAAATACACTATATCATTCTGTATATTACAGAAAACTTTATTATTGTTTTTCTTTTTTTTTTTTTTCGGAGCTCGAAACATTCGAATTCGCATATTATTATTATTGTTTTCGATAAGTGTGTCGAATAAAATAGACATTATAACAGGTACCTACGTGTGTGTTGTGAAGTTTTGTGTACTTGAAAAATAAATGTGAAACACGAGAGTATTTTTGTAAATTTATTGTAATGTGTACTGGAATCGTGGGGAATCCATAATGCAGGTATATAACGTAAATAGACATACGTACGTCATACATAATAATATAGTTAATCATATTGTCATTTTTCGTGGAGATTATTTTGTCATACGTTGAAATTTCACATTCGATTTGCGTATAACAGCGAGTCTTAAACGGGGGATATCTATTGTCTATATTATATCATACAAAATAATCGTAGTGTCGCAAGCACTATAATAATATGATTATACTATACGCCTTATTATATTTTAATTTCATTAAAAACAAATCGTCGAAAGCAAATAACATATATATAATGAATTTGTATAGTGTATAAGGTGTGTAGGTACTTTTTAATAATTGTTCATCCAGTCAAATGCACAAACTTATCATGGTATATGATACTTTATCAAAGCAATAATATTATAAGTGAATTAACTATATATCTTAAAAAGCAACATTATGCCATTATAATTGGATTCCTACTGCTACAACGTTTCGCTTTCGGGTTTCTATTAGTATCCCGCAAAGATTTCTCTAAAAATCTATAGCGGATGGATGTGTGATTTGGAATTATTTCGATTAAATGGTTTTTTTTACTGATAGTATATGCCTAGGTAAATGCTCGACGATTCTACAGCGTGCTTCTAGCGGAGAATACGTAATACAAAGCGGAAAGAAGTTCGCATCGCAAAAAGATTTTTATTTTTTTTTTTTTAATAAATAAATAAAGAAATATGTATACGCATATACCTATATTAATGTATATATGTATACATGTGTAATGTTGTATTAAATTTTATTATCAAACACGCAACTCTCATTTAAGAAATTTATAGACACTACTGTTTTCTATATAGAACGCGTTTAATAAGTGTAATGAATTAGGCAGAAAGGTAATAAAAAAAAAAAAAAAAATTAAAAAAGTAAATTAAAACCAAATATTATTGTTTTGCATTGTGTTAATATTTTGTGTGTACCATTTTGACTTCTGACAAAGAGCTGATGCTCAGCACGTACATGGTGACACCGACATCAATTGGCGTACCTGAAATTCGGTACATTAAAACAAATATATAGATATATTTTATGTTGATATTTACTTTTTTAAAGAAATGTGTTGATTATAATAATATTTCGATGTCTATCGATGTGAAGTGTCTAAAGTTATATCTATACTGGTATATTATACAATAGTACCTAGAGTTGGAATAGTCGTATTTGCTTTATGTTTTGAATACCGATTCACTTATTTATCTATCAATATTTGAATTATTTACAATATATTTCATTACACCTAAAAGAATTGCAATAAGAATTCAATTCTTAGATTAAGGCATTATGATTCAAAAAATTAACGAAGTCTCGAATAATTGTTGGATTTAATTTTAAAAGTAACAATATAATAATGCTCAAAATCATTTGTGAACACATTGTATTCGTAATAAGTCTTTCAAATAATTATATATCATCGGATTTGATTCACGTATTATGTAATTTATAGTCATTAAATTAAAATATTTTTCAGATTTATGAACTTTACTTATTTTTATTTGAAGTAGTAAATGTGCATGTACAACAATTAAACACCACATCATACTCATAATAAAATAAAGCCAAGGCTTTTAGTTTAAATACATCCATCAAACTGTTTTAGTTTATCATATTGTATCACATAAACTATATGGACGTTTCATAACATAAATAATAATATTATGAAGTGTATGCGTGAGTTCAATTTTTATAAACTCAATAAGTTAAAATTTATATTTTCTGAAGCATAATTTTTCGTAGACTGAGTTTAAATCTTTCGGAATTATTGAGATACCAATAAATGGACTAAATATATATCAAAAATAAAAACAATTTGCTACTTGTTCATGTATAAGACGTGTATCAAATAGTGTACAGAAAAATAATGTTATTATGTTCAACGTTTTTTTAGTCACGTTTTTAGAAAACCCAGAGTCCTAACACTTAAAGTGTTACATAAATAGGTGATATTAACGTTTTATAGACTAGAGTTTTAAAGCCATAATATAATTTAATGTTTATTGTAAGATGGTTATACAGTGTATAATATACATTGAACCAGCACCATCATAAAACTCATGTGATGTTAAAGTTTCAATTGTATAGCAATATATTTAAACAAGTTATTTAAACGCCCTCCCCGGCATCAAAGTAAATTATTGTAAATATAATCGAGGCTTTTATTGATTTCAATATAATAATAACAACGATTGTTGTTTCGAGAAAAACAAACCATCAAAACGTATTATTATGAATTCTTAAATTGTATTATTTAATAAACATTAGTTTTTTCACATACAGTAAAATTATTCGTATTTAGGACAATCGATACAACTACTGTATTCTATAAATAGCCAATAAAGTATATTTATTTAAAATACTTGTATGACAGGTGTGTACAATATGTATATATAATATGATAAACGTAAAGAAATCAAACAATTTACAGCGATTGATTTTGATTGGCGGAGAAACGCGTTTACGTCGACGAAGTGTGGTATAAATCTTTTAAAAGTATTACTTTAGCATATAATATTGCACATGGTCGTTAATATACCGACACGCCGTTTATTGGTGAGAATAAATGGCGGATGGCAAGTATCGAAATAAGTACATAATATTCAGATAGTCGTACATAATAATATATGGTATAAGATGAGTGATACATAATGTGTGTGGTTATGGAATTGAACAAACAACAAATTATGTCCTGCCACTTTATGAGATCACAGTGAATGAGAAAATAAATTTGCATTTGCCGAAGCCGATTGCCGTTTTTAACGATACTTGTCAAAACCATAGCAGTCCAATCGGTACAAGTTGATATTTTTCTTCGAGTCTTCTGCAGCTTACAATTTGGGATTGAGTAGAAAATTATGAACTCTGGATGGTATATAAGCATCGCGAAATGGGACATTATATGATAAGTCCGTGAAACTATTCGATTTTCGGGGCATGTGACGAAGGACGAATGTGTCCGAAAGAGTCTATGGACGTAAAAGTGTACCCCTATATAAGAATATATATATATATATTTATATACAATAAAAAGTTTAGATACACGTAGATCACTTGGTATACAATAATATTAATAATAATAATAATAATAATAATAATAATAATAATAAAGCAGGATGTTGTTGGTGAACGAACTTGCGTACAGTTGTTCACAAGTTCTATACAATAGGTACATCTTATATTATATGTATATACTCGTATATGTATACCCGTATAGGCGTTAAATATTGTGTATTATATTATACATATTATATATTACATTTCACGAAATACTACTACCCTCGTCGAAGTAGCGAGTATGGTGGTACAAAAAAATGTGAAACGAAAAGAATACGAATGGTTAAAACCGAAAGTACAGTATACGAATATATATACACGCGGTGACGGCAGCGGTGGTGTAGATGGTGGTGGATGAGCGTGCTCGGCGTGGTAGTTGCGAAGGGTGTAGCGGCGGGCGCTACAGGTCAAATCGATTTCGGCAGCACAAAGATGATGTGGGACCGAGTTTATACGCCCACACAGTGCACACAGCTCGACCGCCGCCGCCGCGGCTGCCACCACTGCTGCTATTACTGCTGACACACTATTATCTCCACTACGGTGTTTATACTACAACGACATATGGTATCATATTATACCCGGCACGTTGACGTAGATACCTACATTATTATTATTATTATTATTATTATTATTATTATTGTGTAAAACTGAGAACTTAAAAAAGGAAAAAGGAATACGAATAGACACTCAGTGGACCAGTTTTTTACGTCACCATGGTTGGCAGATGTACTATGAGCCACAAGAGACTGCAGTATATAGACGCGTAGGGTCACGGCCGTCCTACAGTTTCAATTTCTCATTACCGTGGAGAGCGGAAGGGAAAGGACGGACCTCTGTGAGATTAAGCCTATAGGTATAAAAGTCGCTAGGGAGAGGGTCACGTGGCAAGGCTAAGCGCGAGATGGATCGATGCGGAATGTACGTTTCGGGAGCGGTAAATCGAGAGTGAACCGTACGCGACGGGGGATGAGCGACGAGATATTCCAGTGGTTTTGTGGAAAATTACGAAGAGAAATATTATTTTCATAATGGTTTTTTTATCGATTAAGATGAGGTTATAAACATTTATATTAGTTAAAAGTTTCATAATATGTATCCTCGTCCGCAATCATTGTTGAGATTCGCTGTACGTTAGGTGGATCGCACCAACACCGCCACATAATATAGCTGGCGCCTCTAATCCGGTTTTCTAATCCCCAAACATTCGAATTTGGCAGATACTCGGTTTTAAAGGAGGGGCTCAAAAGTTCATCGGAACCCATCATCCCCATCTTGATGCTTAAGTAAAATCACAATACTGGTGTTTAAAGACGATACTCGCGGTTCATTTGCGGTTCTCTTCGGATCGAATAAACGCAACGTTCCATCGGTTAGGATATTAGTGATATATTATCACTACGTTCTCTGTTATCGTGTCGAGTGTATTTGTACATATCAAGAGGGTTGTAGTGGCAAACGGGAGGGTTATGACCAACGGTTTGATGTTGTCGATTATTTTTTTTTTTCGCGATGGATAATGTAAGCCGAAAACAAAAATACACGCGTCCCCGATAATTGGACACTTGTCGATCACGTGATGATGGTCCATAATATAGTCACATATATTACCTGCATTGAGGTACAAGAGATTTTACATGTTATAAAGTGTTATAAGATTTACTGTATACATATATTATTTATTATTATTTGATGAACGTATACGAGTATATAGTTTGTGAAACGTTACACTCACCTCCGTAGTTGGGTCTTACTCTTTTGTCATAGCTTGAACTGAATGAATCAAGTATTGCCGATATATTTACGTCACCGAACATACCGCTGCCAGGGACACTGGAAAAAAAGAAAACAAATCAGTATTATTATAAGGTATTCAGGAAATTACATATTGCATGTCAATACTTGTATTATTAAGTATTCACTTTTCACTTACACATAAATGTATGTATTCGTATCGGTGTGTGTAGATGTGAACGATTGAAAAATAACCGCACACAACCACGTTTATTTTTAAACTACAATTTCAAATCCTTTCTTAGCTTAACAATGTATGGGTCAGCTATTAAGTAAATGAATCCAGAGTTTTAAGTCATAGGAGGGACTGATAAAAATTTACCTTACGTACTAAGTCAATCATATGGCAGATGATAGAACAAACGTTGAGGCATGGATATGAACTACGTAGTATAATAATGGAGGGTATGATAGAGGGTAAAAGATCAAGAGGAAGATCTAGGATGAGATACATTAGTCAAATAATGCAGGATGCAGGAGTCACTTCCTACAAGGAGCTTAAGAATATGGCGAATGATAGAGAAAAATGGAGAAGTCATTTATTGTAAAACATTTGTTAAAAACCAATTTCCGGATTGAAAAACAAAAAAAAAAAAAAACTAAGTCAATCGTTGGCTACCATATTGACCGTAAACTAAATATTTATACGTATGCACATACGTTAGTAAAATTAATTGAAGTGTATGGACAATAACGAAATTTATCCCCATAGGTTATAACGTAAAATATATGGAATTTTCTTTTATTTTTCTTGCCTATTATCATCAGAAATAACTACAGAAATACGTGTTACTTATACAACTACCCTAAATGAGTATTGACTATTGAGCACACCTGTGTATTATTATATTTAGATAATATTTTATTGTATTATAGAAATCATGGATATGTGATATAGTGCAAACACATAGGGTTAAAACCATAAGATCGTATAAGCTATGCTTATGGGGAATAAAATAAAATTATTGATATTGTTCATTCACCCGACATTCGTGAGACAACTGAGAGAACGAGATAGAAAATAAAATTATACTTCGGTTTGGACGCGTTATCATGCGTGGAAAGTACGTTTCATCGTGTTTCACGAGTATATTAATAATTCGTATATTACTCGAGTATCGAACGTTAGAGAATATTGCTAACGTTTTACTGCAAATAAAACTGTTCGAGCGTAAAAAAAAAAAAAAAAAAAGGAAGAAACTGTTATACGCGAGGATATACGTAATTTCATTTCGTGTTGTATAATTTCGATTTTTGAACAGCGTGCGATTATGCAAATTATCGTACAACGTATCCCTTAGCAAAATGGTTACCAGTAAAATAAACAAGGTTGATACGCAATCAAAATCTGTAGCTCAATACTCTATTCTGATCGTCTATTTTGCTTTTCCCTTATAACTCAATACAGGCTAAGGTTGCTAACGATATATAATAAAACCTTGCAAGGTATATTACTGTTTAATATAAATTATAAGAGATTTAAAAATGAATACAAAATGTTTTGAGAAACCAATACCAATACCAGTTTTCAGGCCCTTCCTATTTTGTATGATGGATTTGGGGCTACAGTAGGAATTACGTTGCATTTTTAAATAGTTATTCTATCTAACAGTCTATTTTATCATGTATACCAAATAACATTTTACGAACATTCAATAGAAAATAAAATACCATATCGCCAGATTTTGTATAGGGAGAATATTATTTATATGTTCGTTGTTGTCAATAATATGTGTAAAAAAGAACAGGTGGGCCTCGCTTTGCTGTACAGTTGGGGGTAGAGTTCATCTCGTTTATAGGATAGATCATTATTACAATGGATTTGTTAAATTTGAATGCAATGATAGACATCGTTGTATATGAATAACGATTCTGAACGAAGTTAATATGTTTGTCAAAAATGTGTATATAATAATATAGTATTTTATATTTAAATTAAATTATAATGCAATTTCGTAAAAATTTAAATTTCAAACGGTCATAAATTTGTTTTTAAAGCCTGGTAGAATTTTTTTTTATATATTTTTGAACAACCTATGGATAACCTAGTGTTAAAATTTTGAACCTTAAATATAAACAGCAAAATTTTATGAATTTTCAACTACAAAATAACTTGCAAATTATCGCGATTTTTAACATATTTTATGCAAATTTTAATTTTATGGGCTTATAAAAAAAAATTTGAGTGAAACCATCTTCGATATTTTTTGGTTACAATTAGTATAACTTATAATTAATTCTTTGATACATTTTCAAGAGTTTTCGGATAGCCAAATAAATTTTATAGATATTTCAAAAAAAAACTTACAAAAATCGAAAATTTAAATTGTCTATAAATAAGTCAAAATATGTCAAAATACTTTGAAAACTTATCCATCTATAGAGAACACTAATATTAAGATTTGGTGAAAATTTCAAGTTGTTGCGGTTTTTCGTTTTTGAGTTAGAGCATTTTAAAAAAACTTGTATGATTTGTCAGTCTAGAATTTTATATATTATATTATATTTTACATGCAATTTTATATCAATATTCGCTGTTCAAACGCTTATAAAAAAAATTGTGCCTATGGATTTTAATAATTTTTAAATGACAATAATAACTACTTCTGTGGAATCTTCTATTACATTTTTAAGTATTTGTATTAGTCAATTTTATTTTTATCACCGATTATAAAAAAATCGAATATTTTATATGCCTATAAGTGGCTTAAAAATCAATATAATATTTTGAAAAAAATATGACATTGAGGAAATGTCTATCTTAACAACTGGTAAAAATTTCAAGTTTCTGGGACTTATACTTTTTGAATTATAATAAATATTTAAAATCGTTTGATAATAAATCGCTATTTTATGCAATTTCGTAAAAATTGAAATTTCAAACGGTCATAAAATTTTTTCCTTTTGGTCCGGTAGAAATTTTTTTAAAGATTTTTAAAGAGTAGCTTATTGTTAAAATTTTTAACCTTAAGTATGAATAGAAAAAATTTTATGAATTTTTATCTACGAAATAACTTGCAAATTATCGTGATTTTGACACATTTTATACAAATTTGAGCTTTATGGGCTTATAAAAAAAATTTGAGTGAAACAATCTTCGACATTTTTTAGTGACAATAATTTTAATTTATTTTAAATCTTGTATTAAATTTTCAAGAGTTTTCGGTCAGTCAATTAAATTTTATAGATGTTTAAAAAAAAAAATTTTACAAAAATCGAAAATTTAAATTGTTTATAAATAAGTCAAAATATGTCAAAATACTTTGAAAACTTAACGATATATAGAAAACGCCAATATAAAGATTTGATGAAAATTTCAAGTTGTTGCGGTTTTTGGTTTTTGAGTTAGAGCATTTTAAAAAAAATGTATTTTGCAAAGACGTGATTTTGCGTAAAATTTTCTGTTTTTCCATAATTTTTTTATCGTTTTTTTCGACTTTTTTAAGAAGTATTGAAAAAGTTGCATTTTTGACTTGCCTAAGTACCATCTACATTCACTTTACTTTCAGAAAAGTTGTTGTTTAAAAAAATCAAAGCATTTTTACTGCCCCAAAACGTGATGACAGACACAAAAAAAAATAAAATAAAAAAAAACACACATCATTGTAAAACCAATAGATTCCATCACTCCGTTCAGAATATAAAACATAATACATGTATTTAATGTATGGTAAATTTTAAATGGTAAATACTAAACACCATATAGAATATACAACAATTAATGACTATTAAAATTCAACAACCTATTATTTAATCTAAGATTAATTGCAACTAAATTCCCTGGTGATAGAAAAATTAAAATTTAGAGCATGTCCTAAAGGAATGCATTTTTCGATTTGTGATCTATCACATTTTACCACAAAGACATAAAATATACCTGTATAATATTTACGCCTCACTGTATGCGATGTATTCTGAAGTTAATCTGAGCGGTTAGAGTTACACTACTTATAGCTTAGGTACTTATAGCCACTTACAGGTTTACAGCTTATATTACAAGAAATGGTAGGAGGAAAAAAAAGTGTCTGAAGAAGACGGATATATTGGCTGTAGAATCTCCGTGATTGGTATAGTAAAAAATAATTTGGTTTATTTTGGACATCACTTGATAGGAACCACATTGCCGATATGATATCCAATATTCGGAATGGATACAGGTCTTTCTTGGGACATGATCAATCGTAAGTATGTCTTGATTAATTTTAACTTACTGAAGGAACGTTCTCCAGTTGCCACAATAACAGGCATGGTAAGGCACAATCTGTATGCAATCACCAAGTTTGGACGTGTTGAGTCAAGTTCACATGATTTTATTGCATTTAAAATATTTAAAAAAGTAGCGTTTTACACATCCAGTCATCCACAGTCCAGTATTTTCATTTGTTTTAATAAAATCAATAAAGCTTTCTTCAATTACTATTTCATTATTAACTTCAGTAACATACCTAATTATTTGACAGAGTTGATCATTATGAGATATGTCCGGAGTTGAATCAAAAATTATAGAAAAATATTTCGCTTTTTTTATTCTACAAATTATTTCTTTTCTTACTTTTGAACCCAGTAAATTTATAAATTCATTTTGTATTTTATTTGATAAATATGTAGTTTGACCATGATATTTTAAATGACTCGATAAAACAGAACCATAATTACTAATAAAGCTAATTAAATTTAAGAATATTCCACATCCAGGCTTTCCAATTTCATTATTAGATCCTCTCAAAGCTAAATTGTTTACGCTACAAAATCTTACACAGTCAATTACAACTTTTAAAATATGTTTCCATTTATCTTTTTCACTTTTTATTTCAATTTCCAATGCACAGTCAATTGTATTATTTTTATTTACATTTTTCCATTCAAACATATTTTACTAATTTTGACGAATTTTTTTGGGCCCACTTAAAATTTGCGCCCGGGGCAAGGGCCCCCTTGGCCCCACCCCACGGCGCGGCTATTGGCAGGAAAACAATTTCGAATAGTGCAATGTATTTCGTGTTATAGTCATCATTATATATTATCAGAACATGTAATGAACAAATAAAACACAAATCGGAAACATCGCTCGCGTCCTAGTACCTATATGGGTAGTAAAATAAGTCGTCGGAAATCAAAGCACAACTTATATTGTGTTCTAGAGGATGAGCGTCAAGGACGTGCATAGCGTACAAACGACCTTTGGCGTTTAATGAGACGAAATGCGTTTTAAATTTAGGGTTGATTCATTTTTTTTTTTTTTTTTAATAACAGCGTTATACAACGCGTAGCATAGTCATTTCTTCTCCGCTCACCCTCGCGACGGCTCGTGCTTATTACACACCGGTACACCGCGGCCGCTGCAACCGGTGGTGATGACGTAACGTTTTGCTGAGGGTTTCCAATGTCACACGATAATAGTACACCACGATGTATCGTGTTTTAATATTATAAATTTATAATACACTTGTCGTTTGAAACGTCAGCATGCGTACACAAGATGCGTATGTACAACGCTTTTTATTACATATATAATATTGTATCGACGTTATTATACAATGTACTATTTATTTTTTTTTCGTTGTCATATTTTCATTCGTTAACGAAATAGGGACCCAAAAAACTATGAAACGTAGAGGAGAACGGGTAGGACATAAATATTATATCGCGCAGGAAGTCGTGCAACATCATAATAAACGTACCCGTGCACACGGTGGTGCAGTGCTGTGTATTGGGCGGCGGTGATTCGAGGCGAACCGACGGCAATATAATAGCTTACGCTATCGAAAGCTATACATAATAACAACAATATAACATGTTAGATAGGTACTACGTGGTTGTAGCGGCGGCGGTGGCGGTGGCGACGGCAACGACGATTTGTGTCTCGCGTGTTAACGAGCGAATCATTCGGCCGAAAGCGTTAAATTGTGGAAGTCGGGTTGGTGTACCGCGAGGCCGGGGGGAGGGATTAGGTTAGCCGCGTGCAGGGACATGGAAACGGCATTTCTCGTTTTAGCGAAACGCCTCCCGTAATTAGTCACTTTGTTATTTTTGCGGAGAATTCAGACGTCGTCTTTTAGAATCGTTAATAAACTCGGCCCAGGTAAATAAATATATATATATATATACATACAAATACTATACTATTAAAACCACGATGGGTAAAGCGTGTGCGCAATCACGTAGGTACGTAAATATCGTACATGCGCGCATATTATTATAGTCGCGTCGTCATCGTGCAGCGCGTTATTATGATAAGTGAATAATAGTCGTTGGCGCACGATCGAACACGAAAAAGGGAAAATCTCTCTGAAACATTATGTTTCGGGTATCATTATTTTTATGTAAACGCGAAAAGAAGAAAAAACAAAAAACCGTTTTAGTATAAATATACATTTACTGTATACTATAATACATACAAAATTACAGGGTAACACGGAAGAAGACCCGTTTATGTGATGCAATAAATAAATATATACCTACGTACATTATATTATAATATACATATTAAAGGTATACAGTTAAAAATCAGAGGTTCTGTATAATTTCGTCGTTAAAGGTCTTTTTTTTTAATATACTCTGTCGCGCAACACTTATTGTGTATGTATACTATACAATATTCATGTATATTGTATATAATATAAGTTAACCGTGCCTCAATGACGAGGACGACCGACGTCCCCTGGTAAACATCCGCACGTAACAATGGAAAACAAGGTAAATGTTTTTAAATATTCAAAAAGCCCTTTGCATCGGGCTGTGGTGATATGGGGTCGTGGCAGCGGAAAGGAACCCGGGCGAGGAAGGCTGATCTGCAGGAGTAAAATACAGTGAGATAAAAATATAATGAAATATAAAAGCCGAAAAATACGAATTATTAAACACTGGATTTATAATTTCCACTCATACATGTGTATGTGTGTTTATGTGTGTGTGTGAGTGTGTGTATGCGCGCGTACCATTAATGTATTTAGCACGCATGCGTATATGACATTATCGCATTACCTCTCTTCAATGGGTTATATTATTATTTGCATGAGCACTGCGATAATAGAAATGACCGTAAGTCGATCAGCCGCAAGCCAGGGCCTTTAGTATATCGAAAGCAGTTTGCCGATTTTTTTTTACCTTTTTTAACAATCGAAAATAACATATAGGTAGTGAATATTATTATTATTATTATTACACTTGGACGGCGGTGCGTTCTACGTCACGTACAAAACGACTGTACCGATATCATATTATTGAATGTCTTCTTATGGATGTCTTGGGATAACCGGGCGTTGTGTCATGTTCATACATACGTGTGTATAATACGTGTATTTATAATATATATTATGTACTAGGGGGTTTTCGAAAAGTCATTCAAAGAGGAATTGAGTGGGAAATATTCCCATTCATACAGACCATACATAGTTACTATAACCAATAAAAGCGATTCGTAGCGCTACGTAAGAATTAGCTTGAAAATGAAATAGTTTTTGATTTTTGCAATGGTGCCCTGCACCTGAATGATCAGACTATTTTATCTAACAATTCTTTCCAAGGCTTAGTTCGAGTGAAATAGTATAATACAAACTCAACGCATCAGGTTTATTGTTCGAGATAGAGGCGGTAAGAGGGAGACAAAGAGAGAGAGAGAGAGGAGACAGAAGTGATTGAGTTTTGATTAAAATATTACCGAGTATTGTTTCCATGCAGTGAAAATTATGATAAACCAGATTTTTCAAAACTATCTTTTACTTGCAATTTTTCCGAAACATGATGGGAGTCACATGTGCCCATGCTTAACGGTGTGACTGATGATATATTTTATCAATAAAATACAAATGTTTGTATGATAATCATGACGTGCATAACAATAATTGTCAATGCACACAATGATAATATTATGGTCAAAATAATAATTATATTAATCCTAATATTGTTTTGTATATTTTTTCGGTGGTAAGCATACGACTATGATTGCACAAAAAAATAAATAAATAAAAGTCGAAATACTCACGCAGCGTGTATGCCCGGTGGTGCGATGGGCACCAGGACTGCGACGTAGGCCACCAGCCATGCCGCAGTGACTGTGTGCGTGACACGGCCGGTCATCGCGGCTCGGGCGTGGCGGTTCGGTCGTCGTAGCACTTCATCACCGCCGTGGTTGTTGTCACCACCGCCGCCGTTACCGCCGTGATGGTGTCCGTGGTGGCCGCGGTCGTCTGGCCGCTCGTCCTGCGTCCGTTGCGATTTGCGCGGGCACCAGCTGCAACACGTCGTCGGGCGGCGGCCGCTTTCGCTGCTCCTGTTACCGCTCCGTGGCCGTCGCTCGGCCGGTGGTGTCGGGTTACCGCCGCCACCGCCGCCGCCGCCGCTGTCGCTGATGATGTCGCTGTCGCCGATGCTGCTATCGCTACAGCTGTTGATGCTGCTGCTACTGCGACGGATTACCTCCAATGTCAAACGAACGCATTCATTGAGGTGCGCTTACACGCGTGTGCGTCATCGATCATGGCGCGGTGGATTTCGACTGAAATCAGGCGTGGCGCAAGCGGCGTTGCATTGGTGTAATGGAAAAAGTGGAATAATTCCAGTGCGAGGGAGAGGGAGGGGGAAAACGGGAAAACTGGAGGGCGGCAAAACGTACGCGGTGGTGTGATATAGGGTAAGGGGACGGGAGGAAAAAATCCGGAAATCGCGGAAAGGCGAGCGGAAAACCGCGATAAACACACCGGTTCGCGAGAGGGTGTACGGGAAAAAGCCGGATAAAGCGTATAAAAAACAAAAACAAAAACGGAAAAAAAAAAGTTCGAACAAACGGATCTTATCGCCGGTACCCCGACAACGACGACCGCGGCAACAACAACAACAACAACAACAACGGCAGAGTACGCGCGCGGTCCGCTGCCGTGGTGTTGTGTGTCTGGTACGAATGTTCCTGGAGATCTCCGGGCATTCGAGCAGTGCTTACCCACAAGCAGCTGCTCTGCAGTGGCGGCGGTGGCGGCGTACGACGACGACGACGACGACGACGATGACGACGACGACGCCGCCGCCACAGCCACCGCTGCCCACCCCGCCACAGGGGTACCGCCCGGCGCGCACCGCCGCGGAATATACGGCACACGCGCGGCCACTACCCTCTGGTGTTTCGGGCACGCCGCCGCCGTATTGATTCAACGAGCCGACCTCTTCCGCCACCGATGCCGCCGCCGTGCCGCCTGTGCGTCGTCGTTAAACCCCTCGGCCGTGATAACATTAAAAACTATACACACACACACGCGCGCGCGCGCGCACACACAGTCACACACGCACCTGCACGATCCCCCTCCACCCTTGCCCACTCTTGATATCCTTAAACAATATAATATGTATAGTGCACGACAATAATAATAATAATAATAATAATAATAATAGTATTCGAGAAGGACGGAAAAATATAAATATTTTACTACCGAAATCCTACCTTCTCCATACGTAATACGATATCGCGGTGGAATCGCGCGCACGAGGTTATCGCGCAGCGGCCCCACAACAACCACCACCCGGCTCGCGATTAATGCTATATTTTTTCTTGGGATTTCGAGACCTATTTGTCGTCGTACAACGCCAATACACACGAACGACAACAGACGCGACCACCATAATACACTATAATATTACTTGAGTGTATTATTATAGTGCAGTCGTTCGTCGTCGTCGTCGAGCCTTTAATAATACATATTTGACGTCGCGTGACGTTATCGCGGAGAGGACAAAATCCAAAAACCGTATACGTCCTCTCCCCCTCGGGTGATGCCCATTCATACGGAACGAGTTTCGGGCGATAGTTGTAGCGGGGCAGTGGCGGCAGTGGCGGTGGCGACGACGGCGACTACGACGGCGACGACGACGCACCCGAGAGAAGTATCTAGGCGCCTAGACCACCGCCCACCCTGTTCTTGCCGCTCGCATCGCAGTCGCTGTGCGGGTCGTCCGAAACGGTTTGTCTTCAATGGCAAAACGATCAATGGACACAGACGAAAACAATGGCCAGTTATGCGCTTTCACTGTTTGTACCACGCGCGTATACATATTGTGCGTAATTTATACACGATGTCGTTTCAACTGTTATTGTAGAGTAAACCGATTCTATCCTTAATACACCGAGGGGCATGCGGAACTCAAAGACACATTTTTTCTTGTTGTATTTTTTTACAATAAGACATTACTAGCTTAATTGCTATCAATACGTCTTTTATACATAATGCGATATTTTTGTATTATGTTTTCGTATATTCACCAAGAGAACAATAGTGTTTCAATTATAATAACATACAATCTCGTGTATCATTATGTTTTCGTCTCCCCAAGTTTTTCTGTTAAGAAAATCGTGTTAGCTTTCACACGGTATTAGCGTGAAATTATTTATTGTATAAAAATATAAAATGTATACATTATTATACCTGTACCCATGGCACGTGTATACTATTACAATTTATCAACAGACCCGGCAATCATTATTTTCCCCATAAGAAGGACATATTATAAATCATAGTTGTACACCGAATCTTCAGATGAAAAAATTGATATTAAGTTACTTCATAGACAACCTTTGAGAATAAAAATAAAATCCTGAAGATATCGATAAAACGTAAAGGTACGTTGCCTTTTTTGGCCCTTTAAAGGAGGATGGGATGAAATGCTTTGTTTTTTCACCCCTAAGCCATTAGAGATATGTATCCCAAAAATGATCTAGATCAAGTTGTTTGATTTAGGCCTTGATGAGTGAGTATATTGGGAATCTCCTTTTATATATTTATATATATTTTCATAAAGTGTATTTTTAAATAACACTTTGTAGGCAAAAATTTACTGTAATAACTTATGGTTTTAACGTTAGGTACCGAAATGGATTTGTGACAATTATCGATTGTGGCGTGTTCAAATTTAATTTAAAAAATAATTTGTTCCCGCTATATACATACGATACAGATTCACACAACTTGCTGTCTCATCATGGGAAACACAATAAATTTCTGGGTAGCGATAGTTGTTAACTAGAGCTCGGAAGTTGATGACCAACATTTCAATAAAATATGCATTTTAAAATGTTAAGATATGCAATTGCATGTATGAACGCTTTAAAATGTTTATTAAATATACTTATTTTTGAACATACAAAAACAGAGTAAATTTAAATTCAAAATAAATAATGTACCTACATTATTTTAAATATGTTTATAAATTAATTCTAAATACAGATAGAAAAATAGAAAATATGAATAAAGTAGATGTTATTTCAAAATTAAATATACTGTATTTTAAGTATCAGAATTTAACACACTGTACAATAATAATTTTGCTGATATTTTTCAATTTTGAAAGATCTTCGATGATCTGTTAAAATATGTTTGTAACGGCCATAGAGTTGATCGGTGCGTAATTAATGTTAACCATGTCACTGGTTTTTAAAACTTCAGAAAGTTCATCATATGACTCTGTAGTCTGTATTACCCTTTAGTATATTTGAATTTTTGGACAACATTTTTTTACTCATAATTTTTGTTCATGACTTTTGGAAATTTCGTATAAATTGCTTTACCTTGAGGAGCTGATGCTACATTTGCTAATTTATTTGAAACAAAATTCATAATGATAATCGGAATCATAATAAATTTTTTTTAAGATATTAAAGCTGTAGATACTAGATAAGAACAAAAAAATTAATTTAATGAATACTAAATTCGTTTTGAGCTGTTTTTATAGGTAAAGCATCACTGGGTTCAAATTTTTCGATAAATTTTTGAATAGTCTTATAATATGAGTCGCAGTAATAAATAGTAATAAATATAATTTATATATTATAATGATTTAACAATCATGTCCTCCAAATAATAGTTATTGTCGTTCTATTTGTTCTTACTAAATGTTCAAAATCAACAAACATAACAGGTTCATTAGAATCAAGTAGACTAACAATAATAGGATTGTTAATACAAGAAAAATAAATATATTATATTCTTCTTTTTCAGTATTCAATCCTGAGATTGGTTTGTAGCAATTCTCCACTCTTCCCTGTTATTTGCTTTCCTCTTTGTCTTTCTATAAGAAGTATTGGTCCCTTGGTCCTCTATTATTTGTTGCATATATTCCATTCTTGGTCTTCCCCTAGCATTTTTTCCTTCCACGCAGCCTTCTATAATTGATCCTAGCAACCCACCATGTCTCAATACATGTCCAATCAATTCATTTCTCCTTCTCTTAATACTACTCCATAAAGTTCTTTTCACAGACATTCTTTCTAGTACTTCCTCGTTTGATACCATGTATAATTTATACATTACCATTTACCATTTATAATTTATATATAGCTTCTAAATCTATAAATAATTGTAATTCATAATAAATGCATTTTTAAAGGTCAAATATGCAAAATAATTTGTTTATTTGCAATGTAGACTTCTTGAATCGGATTTCTATTATAATCGGGCAATAAATCTTGCTGCACTAAAAACATAGTATACTGTCATAAACATCCGAGTTCTACTAATAATAATCTATACGCGATGAGCATATTATTATAACGACGCAAAAATAGTATATGGTAGTATTGGTAGTATATATTATATCATTAAGTGCCACGTCGCGTGCTGACACTGACTATATATAATATTTCATACATGTCGTATTATGTACATATCATGCGCGTACGGATAGTATTTATTTGTAAACATAAAACTATTATTATGTTCAATGTTCATACTACTAAACAATATAACCGCATAGAAAACAGACGTCGTGTACCGATATGCGCATCACACGCATCGAATGAATAATATAATATTATAGACAATGCGACAAGTGTCTAAAATGACAATAACACGTCCACTGAGTATAGGTTCTTACTATGAATAATATACCTAAGTAGTATGTGGGTCCTTGCAGTGCCTCCTCTCCACATCACCCTTATCATTGTTTTCGTGTTGGCTAAATAGCCCTAAATAAGTTCCCTCTGCGTGTTTCTTCCGGAAGACGTTTGCCGTGAATATGACTAACCTAACCGATATAGACTCACATGGTTATACAATGCTTTCACAAGGTGTTGGAACTGCAGTATAAGGGCCCGTAGACCCATTGAAAATAATTTGCAATTTTTGAAATTTTACTAGGAATACTTATTTTATAATAAATAATATTATAAAATAACATTTTGTGAATCATAAACTATGATGTATATAAGTATATAATACAGTGAATTCCGCTTAATTTGGACATGTTGGGACCAGATCTGTTAGTCAATATTAAGAGATTTGGCAATATAAACCGAAATTGGTTCAAAAGTACAAACATTTATGGTATCAAGGGTCCAAAATTTAATGTAGGAGCCCTGGGGTTACATTATACGTAGGTAGTAGGTACACACAAATGCATCGATATGTTATAATACACTAATACAATGTAGAAGCCGCCGTATCGGTCAAACTTATATACTATATAGTGGACGACCGTCGTTAACGTACAAGCGTCGCGTAGGAAAACCACTAAGGGTGGGAACCATGGGTTTGGGTTGTGTTTAATTGACCATTTTCTTTATGTATTGTTTTCCACAACCCTTACAACTGCTAAGAAAAAATAATAATATTTTTTTTTTTTTTTGTAATTTGGTTAAAATAACGAGAATAAAATAAAATACATACTTCACCGAAGCTCATTTTATTTTAAGAACAACATTATATTTAAAGTTTTAAACATATTATAATTTTTAACTGACCGATATAAACAAATGTGAAACACACAACATGTGTCAGGTTAAGATTTAAATGGTATATTTCGTTGAAATTTTAAATATTTATTTCTGCGATAACCAGATACATTTATACTATAAACTTACGTAGTTATAAGAAATATATTAACTGTTAACAATTATTATGTACTACATTTTCAAAGCAAATATCTACTTTAAGGTTTCCATTTACTAACCGACGGTAAAATAATCGATATATGACTTGACGATATTTTAAAATGTTTAACTTACAGCATTCTTTCTGTATGTTCATGTATTTTCGTTTGTACATAGTTTAATACACCGTTGCCTTTTAAATTACTTCATGGAATATCGGGGTCACATGTATAAGTTTACAAAAGTCAGGTAGATTTCATTCCAGTTATTTTCACTTGTAATAATTATTTTGAACTGCTACAATTTGATTTGACTGTTAAAGTTATCCAAAAATAATTATATCATCATTATAATATTATTATAATCTGTTAAAAATAATAGTATTTAATATTTAAGTAAAGTCAGTATTTATTTTGTTTGTAGGTACAACCCAGTGCGATGCGTGTGTCGACATTTAAAATTATAGTAAAATCGACCATCAAAAATGAAATAAATAAAATAAGAAGAGAAACATAGCTTTTTTCATTTTGTTGAAATTCCATTTATCGTTCAATATCAATAGAAAACTTTGCATAATACAATGACACACATGTCGGAATACACATGTCGGAAATTGGTGAAATGGTATATACAAACATCCGTTACAAGTATTTGCTGGGCGTCTCACGTATTATTGGGTACGCGTTTTTGGCTTTTAAAGCGAAAAGTTATACATGTATACACGCATATATTACATCTAATGATATACAATATGCACACGCGCGTTATAACACTATAAAGCGCCGACAGAACCAACAAAACTATTGTATCGACAATTTGAAAATCCGCTCAAATCATATGTATGTGTGTACGTGCGTGCGTGTGTGTGTGCGTGCGTGTGTGCGTGCGTGTGCGTGTGTGTGTGTGTGTGTGTGTGTGTGTGTGTGTGTGTGCGTGCGTGCGCTCGCGCGTAAATAATATTTAGATATATTTATAGGGTATCCTATTTGATTAAATCAGTACAAAAATGTATCCTAAATTATTAAAGATGATCAAATTATTAATTTTTTTTTTTTTAAATATCATACGCAATTAGAGGCGACATTAATTATGTTTTGTTATTTTAATAAATATAAATGTTTGAGTGGAAAACTAAAAATTGTCTTTGGATTTTTAGATTTTTGAGTTAAACAAAGTGAATACAAAACAACTAAACTGTGAACCTAAATAATTAACGTTAACGTTCCTGTGTATAATAAGTGGATTGTAATTCCAAACAGAATTTTCTTTTCAACCCCATTGTAATTATCCCTGCACAGTATGACGCTCGTCGTTTTGCTATACTTGTTGGAAACTATATAATATTATGGTGTGTAATCTATGTTATGTTTCTAAAACCCTTTACAGTATTCCTAAAATTTCATTTTCATGAAGACTTATCTCTTATATGATCATTTATACTTGATTTTACCCATAGGAAAATGGTGTAGATTAGGCAAACTAACTGGTGTTTCGTGAATACAACGTTTACTCGTTTATAACGAGTAAAATACTTAAATATCATACACCAACTGAACGTTGCATAAACCTAACCATTAAAATATAAATCAAAGACCATCGGAAAATGGAAATTGCGAGGATCACGAGAAATAAACCACCGGTGAAAGTTTCATTAATCCGTTAACTGGTTTTGGAGATTAGCGAGAACAATAAGTATCGATGGATTTGTTACATAGGGTGTAGTCTCACGAGGAGTAAGTATTCACTAATGACGTCGTTTATCTACGTCTTTGGTATTAGTGAAGACATTCGCATGCAGATTTGGATTTAGATATTCGTTAGTTGTAAAATAATGATCTTTAAATTTTAACGGAAAAAAACCAAGTAAAAGATTTTTTTTTTAATTTCCATTAAAACATTAATACTTTTTAAAAGTATACATACGTAAGTTATACAAAAAATGAAATTAGAATTATTATTAACAAAGAAGGTAACATAATTATTCAAGTAAATTTTAGGGGAACATAACCTAACTCTGTAGAACTATATATAATAATATAATATATTTATATATGTATACGTACATGATATACATATTACTTATTATATCCATAGATAACTCCGTTTATAATTTAATTAATTGAATTATGATTGATTGTAATTAAAATATATTTTATTATTTTAATATTTAATATTTTAAAGTGTATTCCAATAGGTTTCTCTCCAACTCATCAGTCCTAATTTGAGTTGTAAGACATCTCGTGCCGCTATTGCAAGTAATATTATCAACATTTTTAAAAGTAATTTATTACGTAATTTAATATGATGTTGGGTCTTATTTTATAAACACTAATAAGTTCTTCAGTGGGGAAATGTTATCATGGAAAAAATAATTGATACGAATTTGCTTATGTAACTTATCAATATTATAACTGCACTTGTATTTTTAATAAACAATTATTTTAAGACTTTAAGACTGAAACTTCTCACGGTCTTACTGTCAATATTTTTATGTAAAACTATATAAAATAATAATAATAATAATAATATTTTCCCGTAACTTTTCGGGTTTTAAAAATATTTAAAACTCAATGGTTTTGAATACATTGCAATAATACGAAGAACGCATGTATACAATTTTTTTTCTTCTTCTAATAAAGTTTATTTTATTAACTAAATAATATACAACCATACATAAATTAAGTGCATCAGGTAATAATGATAATGGTTGTTTAAAACATAAAATAAACAGTGACACTATGTAAGGGCTCCCAATGGAGCTACCTACATTTCATATTGGAGAGGAATTTTAATAGAGGAGGAGGTCTTTACACCACTTTCGCTTGGGTCTTCGTATTAGGTTTACATATTTAATTTTCAAGGCTGAGTGTACAGTTTTGTTACTAACATATCAGGGAGATTTTGTTATAGTAAGCAGATAAATTTAAAATATTGAATTTTTTCTATAATAATTGAAGCAAAATTACGCTAAATTTGTATACCGTAATACCGTAAATGATAAACCAATGCTTTGTGTATAAGGATTTTTAGTTTAAGATTTTATTTGGATTTTATAGGAGAGGTCGTAGAAAATTTAATCAGGTGTTTTATTGTTTTATTTTATTAGATTTATGATATGTCAAAGTTAAACGTTTGTCAAACATTAGATCTAAGTATTTTACTTAGTTAGTTTGAGGTAACAATTGGTTGAAAAGTTTGACTGGTGGACAATATTGTTAGGACGAAACGTGTAGGTACAATATATAATTTATTTTTAATCAGTGTATAGCTGTAAAATAAAACGACTTATTGATTTAACATTGTTGAGGTGATAAATTCATATATAATTTATTGGAATACATCACTATATATTGGACATTAATATTGTAGTCTTAGCTGGCCTTAATATTGATTACAGTGTAAAAGCATATTGTATATTATTTAAACATCACTTATATATATATATATATATATATGCGTAGGTGCCTTTGTCTTTGTATGTATGAGTTATATGATGTTTTTGCAAGGTAATCAATTATAAAAGTTAAGATTCTCCTCGAATGTTGACTTAACAAATTTCCCGTGTTTCGTACATATTTACACTCGAAGGATAATTTACTTAGGATGATAATTTTTTTCCTTTTTTTCCGCGGCAAGTAAATTGAATCTTCCCTTTTGTGCCACGTTGTGGTGCGTAACTGCAAAACAACCGAACACTATGGTAGTATGGTACACGGGTGATATATATATTTATTTGTACGCACACAACGCGAGTGGGTATAGTCATATTGTCAATACGCATACATTTACCCGAGCGTTAAATTCGTTCAAACTCATCTCACGCTGTTGTTATAATTTAATAATATATTCTCTAGGCTTTGCAAATAACGCAGTTTGGAGCAATTTAATATTAATTCCACTCGAATTGGTTTGGTAATTTAAACCTGCTGTAGGAAACTCGCACTTCTCTACCATCCGACGGTCTCATCGAGTTTTATTTAATTCCTCAACACTTTCAGAGCTCCACTCGTCATGTCTACACACTCGCCGGGTTGTTTAATATACCGCGACCATTATAGGCATACGCGTTTTATATTTGTACGTTTATTGCATTATATAATCTAGAGCAGTGCTTTTCAACCTGTGGTACCACACTACCAAAAGTGGTACGTGGAAACCTCATAGGTGGTACGCGAAGAAATAAAATACTTTATAAAAAAAAAAACATTGGAATGAATCAAAATTAAGATTAAATATTATTTAATAAATAACATTTGATTTAATAGTGATCTAAGACTTAAAGTTATCAATATGGAGCTCGATAAAACACCAACCGTCTCATTGAAATAAACCATAAACATTATAATTATAATTGTGCAATGTACAATGTGCATTTAATATTTACATTATCATCATTTTATAGTTCCTAATAAAATAAAATTATATACATATAAAATAAACGTATACAATATTAATAAACAAAAAAAGAGGCCAGGTGGTACGTAAAAATATTAAAACTGTGATGTATGTATCGTATACGGGAATATAAAAAGATTGAGAACCGCTTATCTGGAGTATGCGTTGAAACGTGGAAGAGAGTTTCGCGCGTATTATAATAATTATTATGTTTCATCGATCCGCGAGCATAACATTTTAATACGTACGCATTTCGTTTGCTCGCGGATTTTTATCGTTTAAATTTAAAACTACACGCACAAATATGATATATGTATTATAATACATTCGTTTTAGGTATGTGTCATTGTGCTAATAATTGTACTGTGCAAACGTTTTAGATATTATTATCTGGAACGTGTAATTCAAGTTGTACCCGCTATGCATGCCCGGTAGTATTTAACATAAGCACGCGTTATTGTACACGCAAGGAACTAACTGTGATTATAGCAGCCGACTATATTCAGATATATTATTTTTAAACGGAACGCACGATTTGATAAAGTTGAACATTATAAACATTATTAATATAACATAAACGGTTGACGATTACAATATACGCGCTACACCTTATATGTACAACTGTCGGATGAAATGTGTTCAGCTACACACACGTCCAGTGAGTGTATGTATGAGCGTGTGTGTGAGCGTGTGTGTGTGTGTGTGTGTGTGTGTGTACCTTATGCGCGTACACAGTTTCTCGGTGCACATTATTTTGTCGTTATCACGTCAACAGTTTGCAGCGTATACGCGCATTTTTCGGTCGTAACATACTATTACTTAGACAGTAACGAAACTACAAGTTTTATAATATTTTTAAAGTTTTACTTGTTCTCAAGCGCCACCACCGCGATTGTTCCGTAGAATTAACTGTTTGTTTACTATCGTTCGGTCGACTTGAAGCGCAATTATTAACGTTATGCGTGAACAATAATATTTGCCAAACGACGGGCCGAGATGGACGTTATACAACGTGTGATCAATCGAATCGCACCCTTACGTACGAATGCGGTGTGTTTATAATATTATATATTATTATATTATGTTATAATGTCAGGGCTGTGGATCATATTATATTATTATAATACACACTGTTAGTTGAATCGTGAACCAAAGACAATACAAAAATAATAATAATAATAATAATAATAATAATAATAATATGTCGTCCGGAGGAAACGTGCGAAACGGCGGTGATCCATCGGTGGCCGGTGAGTTACGGTGCAATGCAGCAGTTGCTGATTTCTCGTGACGATCTGTGGTGTAAATTCGACGATTCCGTATTCCCGACCATCGGCATTTTATTATTATCATTGTTTTGGGATTATTCATTTTGGTCTTTTGTGGAACGTTATTATTTTTTACAATTGTTTTTCTACAAAACTTATGCGGATCATTGCCAGTCAAAAATGCTAAAATATAATATTGTTTTCTCGCTGTCATGAAGTATAGTGTAATAATAATTGTTAAAATCCAACTTCACGTACGTAAACGTTCGTCAAACAATATTAGTTTTGTTTTTGTCGACGAATTTGCGCTGTGTGACGTACATGCAACCGTAGTACGACTAATTAGGTACGACTGGAACATCACAACGATCAAGAAGGTAAGTCATCTCTCAGTCTCGTCTTTTTGTTACATGCAAATTTAAGTTACATATACATAATAATAATAGTATTAATGCATTTGACGTCATATAAGCTTAGCTGACTAATATATGTATATATTATATAAAATACATTCAAAATGTATATATCGATGTGATAGTTTGCGAAGAAATCGTGTGGTCATAGCCAATTAAAATATTCACTATGGTGTTATTATACCGTATAAACATTGACGAAACCATTGCAGAATAGCGGTATTTGTGGGTGGTATAGTAATCAAATTTGTCGCAATTAATTATGTATGATTTGATAAAGTTTAAATTAATCGTCGTGTTAGGTTAGGTTAGGTTAGCTGATGTTTTTTCGAATATAGATACATTGTACATTTCGCAGTCAAAAAAAGTTCCTACTTCAAACAGATTAATAGAATATAATAACAATATTATTAGGATGTTTATTGGTTTGTATTAAAGTTTTTTTTTTCCTTTTGTTGTTCTTTGCATATTATTATACTATGATTTATGTTGAAACGAACCACAAATCATGCACAGAGCACCTACATGATTATTATTATATATAAATATAATACACATAAGTGGTTCTAGTATTGTTATTAATATTATTTTGTTTAATAGCGGCGATTATATACAATTTTATTATAATGATGACATAACAGATTATATTATTTTGATGTATAACTCTAAATTAAATTCGTGTAATTTGATTTAGTTGGCAGTCATAAATAAATAAATCATTATTATTTCATAATGTTTTCGTCATTGTAATATTATTATCGTTCTCGTAAATATTCACGTCTTTCTTTAAAATGTAAATAGTTTTTGTCCGCATTTGTATTTTAAGATTTACTAACATTTACAAACAGTACAAACACAATATTTGTACACTGCGCAATTATTACTATCCGTTAGCCATTGAATAAAATTTAGCGTCATCGTAAAACGATTTTTTGTCAATAAAATCATACACTAGTTACAGCGCGTTAAGGATAGTAACATAATATTATAATATGACTCATATTATGTATAATAATTATTATTTTTTAACTTATTACTATAAAAAAACGTTGCACAAATTATTATTTTATTAATTATTATGCAATCAATAAACGATTCGTGTAGAAAAAAAAAAAACCGAATGTTTGCCATTCGGTAGAAAATATAATCTTCATATAATATATATAATAACTCAAAAGATATATTGATGAGTATAAAACGGTTCGTTTTGTTTAATTTTCACTAACACCAATAATGAAATCATTTGCAATAAGCTAATTTCTCAATGAGTGTTGAGTACGAAGATTCCAGTTGTCTGTCCAAAAATAACAATAGGTACTTATTATGCGTTTTTAACAGTAGTAAGAATTAAATCGAAGTACATAATAGAGCATTTTGCAAACTCTAAGCCATTAATTCTTAATTAATACAGTTTTGTTTAATTCATCAATTAAATTATTCCTTTCCTTTAGCTTTGATTTCGTGTTGTTTTCTTTTTACCATTGTATATAAGCACAGAAGACAATTCAAATGAGTATTGCGTTTTCGTCCATATTAGGTATATATATATATATATGTACATTTATATTACATATAATTATATAAATCATTAACATTGAATTGTCCGATACTATCTTTTTTGTATGAAAAAATATACATATATATATTACGTGTATGAAGTAGATAGGTAAGTACTTGTTGCATTGAAAATAAACAAAAACCACGGTACACTTGCGACGCTGATTGTTCTAAATAGCATTTTTTATAGTATAAGCATTTTTGTCCGACTATTTACTGCACATTATAACTTACTATAGGTTATGTATATATAAATTGTTTTCAATTTTTATTACCACTATAGAAAAAACAATCGGTACTTTCATGTATAATACTATTATTGTTAAAGTTTTTCAAATTCTTGAACAGGAAAACCATTCATTCAAGTAATTTGGTATATTATATTAAGTAGTAAGTACTTAGCAGCATAGTATAGATAATTACAATAATCGTATTAGAATAGGTTATGGTGATATGATATGTTAAGTAAATTGTTACGTTCAGAAAAGTTTTGTTATTATTTTAAGTCGTTTATTATTTCCACTTCAATATATATTATTAGTGTTTATCATGACGATAGACATAAATTAACAATAAATTACTTTGAAACAAGAGAATTAAAACAATATGATATTGATTTTTTAATCGTTTAATGAAAATAACGAGGCAATAATTATCATAATCACAGTTGTACGAATTGAATATGACAAAGTGTACATAATCATTAAAGCTGCAATGGAAATAAATTAGAAAAGACAAAATTGTACGCGGAGGAGGAAATGAATGATGCGAAGACGTAAAGTATATTAAGCAAAGCGCAGTGCAAGCTTAAACATATTTGAATAGGAGTTTATGTTGAGGAATAACGCAATGATTTTGAATAGAACGGTGCGCGTAGGACAAATTGTGTACAGTCGAAGTAAAAGGAAACGTTTTATTTGTACCTATGATAAAAGAGGATTCAGACTTGGTTGAAGGAAATATATTATAAGGACATGTGAGACTAGCAATAATGTATAGCTGGGCTATTGAAATTGTATATTATAAAATGGATGGAGAAGTGGATTTTATTTTATTTTTTCACATTGTGAATAGGTTTATGCAAAATATTGTTCGTATGCCTTTTTGTACATAGTGTGTGTAGTGTTAGGAATTAGGATTTATAATTGGGTACAATTCATAGCAAATTAAACTAATTTACAGTATTGATTTTCTATCTAAAGTTTATTTACTTGATTACAACTATGTATATAATATGTTACAAGTACAATACTGTATTGTATAATTTCTTTTCTTTTATGGTTTGTTTGTTTATTAGACCCATTATACGCCATGCTCATTGGTGTTAAGTAGCAGTATTCTTTAAACTGTTAAAAGCTTATAGTAGAGAGAAAAAAGAAACAATTGATGTTTTAAATAGTTGAACAAATAAACGGTGCACTTATTAAACAATCTATAATGCTATATTGTGACAATGTAAAGTAACCATTTTATAGGCATTAATTTACATATTTTAGTTTTTTTTTCGAACAAGGGTTCTTGTACATATATCGAGTAGATAGTACTCCAACATAATTTACGTTAAATTATCATGTACTTGATTCAAGTGGCCACGTCAAAAGATGACAAGTTTAATTTTTCAACGGAAGTTATCTTAAGAGGAATCAAAATTCACTAATTTAATTTACATTTTTTACGGTTTGATGTTTTCAATAATTAGGTACTTTAGCGAAAACCAAAATTCAGTTCAAAAATTATCATTACTCATATTTATATAAATATATATATAGTACAAATTTGATATTTGTATACTACTAAACAATTTATAGTTCCATTGGAATTTTCTTCTGAGGACGACACACCCACATTTAAATACTGCATTGTCAGCTTTAATAATAGCATAAGCTGACCTTATTATCAACTTGTTTGGAAAAACTTTATCTGTGTTTTTTATAATATTTAAATTTTTAAGCAAGCTATAAGTTTTTTTTTAAATTTTAAAATTTATCACATACTCATAAATCCCTTGAAAATTAAAATACTGTCAACAACCGACCAACAAAACTCAGATAATGTTTTTTCTCATGATGTTTGATAATAAGTCCGATTACTTTAATATTAAAGCTAACAACACAGCATATTTGAACTACTGAACGTAAATTTGCTATGTTCACGTTTTTAAGAATAAGAAAATAGATGCAGGCGTGGCGTAAGATCAAAAGTAAATTATGTTATTATATTATGGAAATTTCATACACGTTTACAATACGAACCAAGTACAATACACATTTTGTTGAAAATAAAATAAAAAATTATAATAATTATTTTCTAAAGAATATTCGTTGATTGGTAAATTTTTGAAATATTACTTTAAATCCTTACAAGTATATCATTATAGTAATTATAAAAATGTTTAACAAAAATAAAAATCTAGAAATACTCTGTGATACCGGTACATGTGTTAGTATATAAAAGATACAAGTTTATTTTATTTTTAACGATTGCTTAGAATTTCTAATAAGTTCATTTCCACCCTTATGTAGGTATTTAGTTATTTGTAAATTAAACTAGTTTTGTTATTCTATCTTATGCCAACACCAAAATAATGGACTTAAATAAATAATAAGTACCGCACACTTGACGTATACGAAATCTATTTTAAACTTTATAAGTTAAACAATAGTATTCATAAAATAGTCTTGCACTGCAATATTGTACAACAGTTACAATAATTACTTCGTGTCTTTTAAATTTTTTTACTGAACATTAAAAAACTGTACAGTATTATATAATATGTTGTTGTATATATAACTAAAATATCTAAACGCTAAATTGAAAAATAATTGCTTAAAAATGTTAAGTTAATATTTTTTGCAAATAACTAAAGTTAGGTACTTCTATTTTTTTTTTTTTAGTTTTATATGTATATAAATATTTATTTCAATTACTTGATAAATGCAAATAAAATGATTAGACAATTACATGAATATTCTATTAGAGCTGAATACATTATATTATTAAAATCTTCAAGATTAAACATTTATTTTAAGCTGTCAATAAGTCACAAAAACCCTATAAAAAGTATATATTTGTATAAAAATAACAAATCATTGGGACGGTGCTTTAAATAGCAAATTTAATGTACAATGTATAGTGCTATTTTTACAATCAATTACTTGAAACTTGAGAAAAGAGTTATTTGGATGTGTACAAAATATGAACCGACAACGACACAAGGTATATCCATCATAAACGCCGATTTAATATTTTCACGCTACATCCAAGGTCTCAATAAAGTTCAATAATGAATCGCCACACTCAAATCGGACTACCACGTCTTGCTTATTCTTATACTGACCATCATAATTTAATTATATATACTAATGTCTGATGATTATTATTAAAAATGTGTGTAACTGATGATTGAAACCAGAAACATTCTAAAACGGAATTGTCTTATTAGAATGTTTTAGATTATACGTACATGTTCATATATAACACAGTATATAACACACTTACAACACGAACACGAACACCATTAATATTATTGATGATATTAATTCGAAATAGCATGTTACAATAAGTAGGTACTAAAAGAAGTTTGTTATACCTCAGTGTACGATTCAAATTATAAAATAACGATTTCGTGTGCATGTACATGTGCGTATACCTGTTATTTTATTATACCATTGATTCAGTTTATAATTAACTTGAATAAATAAATTAGAATATGAAGAGTTTTGTGATGTGTTGTTTAATAACTTAACTACGCGTGATTTTTTAAAAGCCAAAAACGTTTTGAATATAATAAATTTTACATTTAAGCTCTTATTGAAATAAATGCACAATCACTACCGCTACCGAATTATATGATAAATATATACATCATATAAATGTTCGAACTTTTACTATGGAAACACCATGCTAGAGTTCAAATAGAACTAAAACAATTAAAACTGCATTGACATTCATGTGGACTACAATTTCTTTGGTAAAACGTATACTTTAAAGTGTAATTAAATTGTACTTAATAATAGGATGGTTAAATGAATAACAATAATTATTTAATGTTGCTTATTTAACACATTTAGTATGGACAATGTTGTATGCCAACTACGAAAAAATTATGTATCTACCGAATGACGACAAAGGTTGGCCTAATATTATACTTATAATTTTATTGAGAAACATAATATACAAGATTTTTTTTTACCGGTCTTATATCAATGTCCACTAAATAATAATTGATTAATAACAGTTATTTTTTTTCTTTTTCATATAAACTAACGCATCGTAAAAAAACTTTCTAACACATTGGTTAGACAGTTGGATTGACTGATCGTTACCATTATTTTTCCAAAGACGTATTTACATTTGATCACCACCACAGTCTGTTAGATTAACGAAGTTTTACTACGAATGATTGTTTCGTGGGATAACCCTAGCGTGGAAAAAAAACCACACACATCTAAATAGTTTACCGAATTGACACTACATAAAATAATTTTGAACACACGCAGAGAGGAAAATACGGGTTTTTGACATTAAAAAAGACGAAAAATAAAATAGTAAAACTTTACTCTTATATTAAAAAAGAAAGACAGCTGAAATATGGAATTAAAAAAAAACAAATAAACACAGGCAAGGTCCTTGAATTAGAAAAGTAAAAAAAATATTATCCAATAAAAACTATATATGTATTGGTTGAGCCATTTTCATTGAATTTAACAACGGCTGTATAATATTCGTGTCTCTTGAAGCCTATAATTTTTAAATTGAAAAATAAAATGAAATACTATATACTATGGTGGGTGTTCACCAAAATCGTATTACGTATTAAAGTAGTAATACATTTTTATTTATTTTAACTTTAGAGAGGATATTTTGTTCGATCGGTTTTGTATACCTGTAATAATCTATACTAATATTTATAGCTGAAGAGTTGGTTTCTTTGGTCGAACGCGCTTATCTCAGGAACTACTGGTTTGAAATGAAAATTTTTTTACTGACATTTAATATTTTCCGTGGAAGGCTATAGGTTATGTAATATGACACTGCTACTTATAGGAGCGGAGCATCAATAAAAATTGTTAAGACGAAAGTGTAAAAAATTGATTTTTCTATTCAAAATGGTTATCATAGTAATATTTAATTTTAATTTTATGATGGATATTAAGTACCCAGGAAATGTTGTGAGTCTTTATGACGACCAAAATAACAATTAAATAATTAGTATACAAAAATATCACCTTGGGAACCAGTAATGAAAAAAATTAAACTACAAATGCCACAATGCTGCAGTCACAATGCTTTTTTGTCCTAATTGCTTAAGGCTAACCAAATATAACAGACTAGGCTCTGAATATTGTATAATGTAGTATTTATTTAAAAAAATGCTCCGGCAAAGACAGCCCCACTTAAATTCGGCTATTTTTCCAAAATGTAATCCCCAAAGGGGTAAAGGAATTACAAGGGTTTATAGATTAATTTGTTAAAAGGGTTAATATGAAAATAATTCCCCTAGACACGAAACTACTGATGCAACGGGTAAGAAATTTTGGTTAGAAGAAATGATGTACGGTATAGTGTTCCTATGCCTCGGCCAAGACTGCTTCGTGCGAAGTCGGTTAATTCAGGTAGCAATAATTGATCTCCGGTTTTCTTAAAAACCATTGAGGCACATTATCAACACAAATCAGCTACCACCTGTCTATCTAGTGTTATTGTTTCTTCATTTAGTATTCCAATTTCATCTAAGGTATTTTAGATTCTGAACGGAGTGATGGAATCTATTAATTTTACAATGATGTGGGAGTTTTTTTTTTTTTTTTGTCTGACTACACCTTTTTTGGCAGTAAAAATGCTTCAATTTTCTTAAACAGCAACTTTTCTAAAAGGAAAGTAAATGTAGATGGTACTTGGGTTAGTCAAAAATCAAACTTTTCAAAAGCGTCGGAAAAAACGATAAAAAAATTAAGAAAAAACGGGAAATTTTACGCAAATCCACGTTTTGACAAAATACATTTTTAGATTCTGAACGGAGTGATGGAATCTATTGGTTTTACAATGATGAGTGTTTTATTTTTTATTTTTTTATTTTTTTATTTTTTTATTTTTTTATTTTTTATTTTTTTGTGTCTGAGGACACGAATTTTGGTAATAAAAATGCTTCGATTTTCTTAAACAGCAACTTTTATGAAAGGAAAGTGAATGTAGATGGTACTTGGACAAGTCAAAAATCCAACTTTTTCAATACTTTTTTAAAAAATCGAAAAAAACGATAAAAAAATTACGAAAAAACAGGAAATTTTATGTAAAATTGCGTGTTTACAAAATACATTTTTTTTAAATGCTCTAACTCAAAAATAAAAAACCGCAACAACTTGAAATTTTCACCAAATCTTTATATTGACGTTGTCTATACATGGTTATATTTTCAAAGTATTTTAACATATTTTGAATTATTTATAGACAATTTAAATTTTCGATTTTTGTAAGTTTTTTCTTTTGAAATATCTAAAAGATTTATATGGCTGTCCAAAAACTCTTGAAAATTTAATACAAGGTTTATTATGGGTTATACTTATTATAACTATATCGGAGATCGTTCAATTCAACTTTTTTTTTATAAGACCCTAAAGTTAAAATTTGTATAAAATATGTCAAAATGATGCTAATTTGCAAATTATTTTGTAGATAAAAATTCATAAAACTTATTCTGTTTATACTTAAGGTTCATCATTTTAACACTTGGTTATACATAAGCTACTTTTCAAAAAATTATTCAATTATTCAAATCTATTGTCCTAATTATTTTTTATAAGTGTCTGAAAAGCAAATATTGACATTATATTTCAATTTAAATATAACATAATATATTATAATAATATACCTATTCTAGACCAACATATCATCTCCGTTCAGAATCGTTATCCGTATACAATGATATCTATCATTGCATTCAAATTTAACAAATCTATTGTAATGACCTATCCTATGAACGAGTTGCACTCCACTCCCAACTGTACAGCAGAGCGAGGCCCATTCGGTTCTTTTTTTACTTTATCTATCCATCTTTGTATTGGCTTCCATTATTCCATTATTTTGGGTTTCCATTTTAACGCCGCATACATTTGTAATAATGATGATAATGATGATTGATAACGATGATATGTTTATGGTGCATACTGTTATGCTGTTTATATAGGACAGCGGGGTCATGGTGGTGGAGAAGAAAATCGTGATCGTCGGTGACGGCGCGAGCGGCAAGACGTGTCTGTTGCACGTGTTCTTCGAGGACGTTTACCCGAACGTGTACGTGCCGACGGTGTTCGACAGCTTCTCGACCGTGATTGAAGTGGATGGGAAGATGGTGAGGCTGGCGCTGTGGGACACGGCCGGGCAGGACGACTACGATCGGCTACGACCGCTTTCGTACCCAAACTCGGACGCGGTGATCGTATGCTATTCGATCGACGTGCCGGGCTCGCTGGTAAACGTGACGGACAAATGGGTGCCGGAGGTGCGGTATTTCTGTCCGGATGTGCCGCTGATATTGGTGGGCAACAAGAAGGACCTTCGGGACGAGTGGTGCACTTCGGGTGGCAGGCCCAGTGCCACGGCGGAAGGCGTCGGATCGATGACGGTGACGACCGTGACCGCGGTTGAGGGCGAGTATGCGGATCCTCGGGGCGAACGGGCCCCTTTAATCGATGACGACGACGACGGCGACGGCGACGGCGACGGGACGTGCGATGCGGGCACGGACGAAGGACCAGCACGGTTGGCGGTGAACGGCGGCACGGGATCGGCAAGTTCGGCGTCGTCGTCGTCAACGTTGTCGGGAAACGCGGACCCGTCTGGGGAAATCACCATCAAACCGTCCCCGGAACCGATGTTGAGTACAGATGAGGGCCAATCAGTGGCCAACGAGATCGGAGCTTTTGCGTTCGTAGAGTGTTCGGCCAAGACCCGGGACGGCGTTCAAGAAGTGTTCAGAGCCGCTGTGAAGGCTACGCGACGCGAGTGCAAACACGGCCAGTGCGCATTGCTGTAACACCGCGTGCTGTCGTCATTCATCGTGGGGTGTAATGTAATTTTGTTATTTTTACCGTGTTGATATATTACATTTTTTTGTTAAATACATTATATTATGATAATAACGTAACGGTATACATATACATATTATAATAACAGTATATATTATGTAAATAACCGTTCGGTTTTCCAAATTGTATAAATCAAATTATAATATGTTATATACGAGTAGAAATTATAATTGCACAATGTTATATAAACGGTACACGCGTTTTGTCGTAATACGATCGTGCAACGTTGTTCATAATGTGTGGACTATTATGGGTCGGTTCAACCATTGAATGACGTGTAATAGTTACTTGATAATAATATTATATACTGTTGTTGTTGTTGTTGTTGTTGTTTTTGTTGACCAAATTCCTTTATTTCAGTCAGCTGCTTCTGCGTAAAACATATTTTACCCGCTGCTGCCGTGACCCGGTAAAATGCTATAATTGAATAAATGTACTACACGCGTTTGGCAACATTTTTTTAAAATCATTTACGTATAAAGCATAGATTTTCATTTTTCCACAATTTCGCACGACGCAAATAACAATATAATATAAAAGCGTAGCTAGATATTATATATTTTATAAATATTGCAATAGCAAATTTCTTGGTACTCGGATGAACAATTATTTCGTACGTGTAATTATTTTTGTATTACTATGAAGCACAGTATATTGTATATAAACGACAATGCAGTAGTGGTAATGTAGTAGTAAATAGAAATACAAAACTTTGCCCAGTTCATGTTCGACCACCGACCGTATAACGCGTGTGCTCCCGTGATATCGCTTTATAGCTTTCCGATAGCAAGTACCTACTTTACGGCCGGCGTACAGCAGGTAATATGATTTAATATATATTTAATCGCATTATAAAACGTATAAACCGATACATCTATAAATACTATGAATAAAACGCCGGGCAGATCGCCCAAAAATAACTCCAATAAACCAAACACTCTCAATCCATGAAATAAACTTAACATATCGCCCGCACAAAAAAATGTTTCCACATTACCTTCCAAATCATCTTTGAACAACAATTCCACACCGTTCACACAAAAAACTGCCCCAATCGACGATGAAAAAAGAAACTGTCTTTCACAATCTTCTACTGATTATCCAAGTACATCATCCAAAAACTCCCACCAATCCATCACCTCTCTCTCTCAGACTAATGATAATAATAAACAAGAAACAAATACTATCGCAATTCACGGAACCCATACCTCTACTAATGGCCCACAGTCCATTATTGAACCCACTATCAGATCTACTAACATTTGCACAAATACTAACATAAATTTTGCATCTGTCACTGCCATGGAAAGCACTCCGAACAGACAACAAGCAATAGTATTCAATGCTATAGACGGGATTCCACAGAAAGAATACGTACTAGCTATTAGAAAAATAGTCAAACCAATAAACATAATTTTCGTATCAAGAATATCTAACAATCGATTTTGTATTTTCTTAACTAGTAAATAAGTCCTCGATAATCTAATGCAACATACTCAATCTATATCTATTAACGACAATATAATCCAAATACGTAGATTAATAAACCCGGCAAAGCGAATTATTTTATGTAACGTATGTCCGTCTATACCAAATCGATCAATACTTGACTCATTAAAAAATATAGATATAATTCCTACTTCACATATAAACCATCTAAAAGCCGGTATCAATGTGGAAGGCTATGAACACATTATGAGCTTTCGTCGGTAAATGTATATTAATAATGAAGACATTTCTAAACTACCCAGCTCATTAATAATCAACCATATCGATAACCAATTTAGAATTCTCTTTACTGACGACACTTTAACTTGTTTCCTTTGTAAATCTAATGGTCACACTTCTAATAATTGTAAAATAAACCCTGAAAGTAAAACTTAAAGCGAACGTACCACCAACCCGATTAATCCCAACGTACACAATGATACATCTAAAACACTACCTATATCCTCAGATACTACTCAATCACCTCCCAACCTAAAACAAAACTTTATTCAAGAATTCACGTCTGCTAATTGGTCACTAGAAACGGACCTTTCAACTTCTTTAATATCCAACCAAGAAGAAGCTCTAGCATCTACTTCTCCAATACACGATATATACAAAAGACCAATCTCAGACTCATCATCATCAGAACCCCCTGACTCAACTGTAAACATAAATCCTCTTTCACCATAAAGAAAAAAGGAAAAACAATTAAGAAAGCAAAAATACAATCTCGATCGAGCTCAGCCCACAGATTAAATATTAATTCCAAAGAATGGCTAAAAGTATTGAAACCAATTGAAGAATATTTCTCTATTAACCTAACCTAACCTAACCTAACCTAACCTGAACATTCAGGTTACAGATACATTTCAAACCAAAAACCATTCTCTTCTTCTGACATTGAAAACCTAATCCAGCAATTACCCCAACCTTTTCTTTTGGTTGGAGACTTTAACAGCCACAGTGAAAACTGGGGATCGGAAAGGACTGACTTTAGAGGTAAAGAAATAAATTAAATCCTTGAGAACGACAACATAATCCTTCTCAAAAATGGTTATCACACTAGACTCAATCCGACCAACAGCTCATTCTCAAACATCGACCTATCACTGGCAAATCCATCTCTAGCTCAACGAATCTCATGGACAACCCTAGCAGAGATCTATGATAGTGATCACATTCCTGTAAAAATAGAATTACTAACGCACAAAACTTCCCCATGCAAAATTCATCCTAAATGGAAAATAAAAAATCCCAACTGGTGTCTTTTTTCACAATTTATCGAAACTAATCTAGCTACAAATCGTCCACCAACGGACTGTCCAATCGATATCGACACCTCTCATATATCCGAAATAATAATAAATGCAGCCAATCTGTCAATAGGCAAAACGAAATCTGTGACAGCAAAAGGGACCGTTCCCTGGTGGAACTCCGAAATAAAAGAAGCAATCAAAAACAAAAATAAAACATTAAAAATCTTCCAAAGATCGAGAAAAAGCAACGACCATATAAAATTAAGACAACTAATAGCTAAGACCAAATATCTTGTAAAAATCAGTAAAGAGAACTCTTGGAAAAATTTTACTTCAAGCATCACATCCAACATTGACTCCAGCACAATCTAGAACAAAGTCAGATCCTTGCGTGGACATGGCAGAGAAAAACACACCCACCTAATTAATGACAATATAATACACACAAACCCTAATAAGGTTGCCAACCTATTCGGAGTATTTTTCCAAACAAACTGCTCCGACGATAACTACGATAAGTCATTTATCAATAACAATATCCAAAATAGAAACACTCAGTATATCTCGGACATTTCTCACACTGTACTAGATCAGATACACCTAAACCTTCCAATCTCTTTAAAGGATCTAAATTGGGCACTGAGCAAGTGTGCCAGTCGCTCCCCTGGCCCCGATGATATCCCATACATCTTTCTGCAGAATTTACCTCTCTCAGCACTCGACTACATTCTTCACATTTATAACAAAATATGGAACTATGGTAAACTTCCTAAAGCCTGGGAACACTCATTAGTGATTCCAATATTAAATATTAAAACCGGGAAATGATAAATTCAAATTAAATAGTTACAGACCTATTTCCCTATTAAACACCATGTGTAAACTGCTAGAAAAGATCATCGACACTAGACTACGTTGGTTTCTAGAAAAGATAAACTACCTAATTCCTCAATAGAATGGTTTCCGCAAATACAAAAGCACATACAATTCTCTAGAGGACATCCAAAACAACATAAAAAAAACTTTCAACAACAAACAAGTCCTAGGACTAGTCGCTTTGGACGTAGCAAAAGTCTATGACACAAACTGGAGACCTGGCATACTTGAAAAACTACGAAAAATACTATGCAATGGCAACATGTTCAACTTTCCAAAAGATTTCTTATCGGATAGATAATTTCAAGTAAGAATCAATAATTATCGATCTCCCTCCTTCGTTCAATAAAATGGAGTCCCCCAAGGCTCTAAATTATTAGTTACCCTGTTCCTAATCGCAATAAATAACATATGTGACAATATAAAATTCACAGTCTAATCCACGCTTTTTGCTGATGACTTAAACATTTTCTGCAGAGACAGAAACCTTAATTCCATCCAACCAGCAATACAAAATACAATAAACTCGCTAATGGAATGGTCATCAAAAACCGGTTTCACTATCTCGGCTTCAAAATCTCGTCGCATACTCTTTACCAGGTCTAGAAAATATAACAAATTAGAATTACAATTGAACAACACGCCAATTACATACACCAGAACTTTAAAAATCCTCGGGATTATCTTCGATAACAAGAACACTTGGCAAGCCCATATAAAAGAAATGAGAAAATCAACACTAATAAAATTAAATATTATCAAGTTATTAGCACATACTACTTGGGGAGCAAATGGAACTAGTCTTAAATAAATATATAAACCCCTCATTTTGTCCAAATACGGTTCTTTCCTATACATCGACGCTAAACCATCTGTACTCAAAATGATAGAGACGATACACAGCTCGGGCCTAAGACTCGCCACAGATGCATTCCATTCTAGTCCTATTCCAAGCATCTTAAACATCGCAAACACTATTCCACTTGACCTGAAAAGAATACACAACGCCATACTGCATAAAGCTAGAAGAGCACAAAATAATATCTTCCCAATCTAGAAAAAACAATAAAATCCAACAACTTCAAGTTCAATTGCTCAGGAATATTCAAACAAGAGCATGCAATCACTCTTCTATGGGTAATAGAATTACACTCCAACACCGATCTCTCTCTTCACAACAAGAGCGAAACTTTGGTCAATGTTTTCAGGAATCTGGTTCATTCATTACTGGAAGACCACCAGGATTACACCTTGTTTTACACTGATGGATCAAAAACTGAAGCGGGAGTAGGGGCTTCTGTATACTCCACTAACATAACAAAAATGTTTAAATTACCTGACTTCTGTTCAATATACACAGCAGAAGCATATGCGATCTCTCAAGCACTTGAAATAATGAAACAAAACAAAGCACTTGTACTTAGCGACTCTCTAAGTTCCATAAAGAGCATCTCCAATATAAACCAACCCAACATCTTATCCAGAATAATACAAAATCAGATTTCTATGCTAAACAGCCACAATCAAGAAGTCAAGATTGCATGGATTCTTAGCCATATTGAAATCCTCGGCAACGAGATAGCAGACACCTACGCTAAAAGAGCCATAAGCTCCTCTGAAGCTATTTCAACTCAATTTTGCTCTTTGAGCGACATCAAGCGAACCGTGCAATCTCTTTTACTGGAACAATGGCAACACCGTTGGTCGTTGTCACAAACCAAATTAAACGAAATCAAACCAACTATTAATCCTTGGAAAACCCCTCACACTGAAGTCTCATGAGACTTCTTGTCTCTGAAGTCGTCATCAATAGACTCAGAATAGGGCATACACGGCTTACCCATGGTTTCCTCATGAGACGCGATGAACCTGATCAATGTAATACTTGCGGGGAAACTCTAACAGTCAAGCACATTATCCTACACTATTGTAAATATGCTGACACTAGAACAGCCCTGAATATACCCGACCACTTATATGAAGCACTAGGACCTGATCAAGAAAACTTCAACAAAATCATTACCTTCTTCAAAACAAATAAACTGTACAATTCTATCTAATATTACTTATTTATTTTTGTTTTCTCTTCCCCCTCACATGTTTTTTCTTATTTATCTAAACCTACTTTTTCTCATAACTTTTATTTGTTTATAATGTATAAAATATAATGTAATATTAACACCATAAATACTGTAAGCCAATAACCGTAGTTGTAGAGGCTATTATTAATATAAAAAAAAAAAAAACTTTGCCCAATCGTTGCGATACTGTTTTAAGTAACCATTATATTTTATTAACCCTTGAGGGATTTTATTTCTACGATACACTTAATAGGATTAAATACATATATGAGTAGAACACCGTGTGGTCCACCGCGTTGTTTACCCTCATTTTGCCGTTAATTGGTTACGATGGGAAAACAGGAAAACGCGATGGCACATCCTGCAGTATATTCAATTTTTTGTACCCAAGAATATAATATTTCAAGCCATACATTTTCATAAAAATTCTGTTACAACAATTTTAAATCCTTTTAGCAACTTAATTTACTTATACTTTTTGAATGAAACTAATGCATTGTACCAAAACCAAGAAAGTGCGTAGTACACATTTAGATTCAATCGATTTATTTGCGTTTTTTTTTGTGGCAACCGTAGACAGCATATACAATTTACGTTTTGGCCTTTGGGCCAAAAATAAAATAACATCAATTGTAAAATTGTTATATTCCTCGCTTCGTTCGGATATAAAATACAACGCATAGAGGATGTCTCGATACAGAAAAAGTTACCAAAGGGTCAAACGTCCTCTCCAACATCATCATGTAAGTATACAATTTGTGGTAATGGTAAATGGATGAATTGAACTATGATAGTGAAAAAGAATAGGTAACAAGAAAAAACAAGAAAAAACATTTAGAATTTGATTTTATGTAAATACTTGTGTATCGAAATTAATTCTTCATATGAGTTTACAATAAATACACTTGTATATTATACATAAATGTTACGAGTGTAAGAAAATTAATTGGTTTTCAAATTTTCAATAGGTTAATTGCTTTTAATTGTATAATAACGGAAAATTAAGAAATCAAAGTTTAAATTTAAATACATTAAATTAAACATTGGATACATTTGTAAGTTTAATTAATACTTCTATTGTGGTATTGTTAAACAATAACTCGTCAATTTATATATATATATATTTAAATATACCAAGATGAAATATTGAAAAGTTAATCAGCGATACAATTGTTATAGCGGGTTTTATATTATTATTAAACGATTGATATAAAATTCAATGTGATTAATGAATACGTTTTATAAAAGAAGATCATTATGGTTTTGCATTTTTAATTAAAATGAACAATTTATATTATATTTAATCATAGAGTATGTATGGTTTGAAACAAACATTTACATAATAATGATAATATACTGAATTCTCAATCCAATTCAATAAATAATAACATGTTACACTATTAACAATCCATAACAGCATAACATACTGTCAAAATGATATTCGATGACGATGGAGTAGTAAAAGATGTTTTATATTAATAGTTCATGCAAATAAATAATGCGATATTTCTATTAAAAAAATCTCCCTGTCGTTTTTCACTATTATTATGCACTATGAATATTATGAATGATGATAATAAAACATATTAAGTAGTTAGGCACAGTAAAATAAATTACAATATAAAGCTAAAAACGCAATAAATTGGATAATGAATAACGCGTACATAGACATAATATTATATGTGTTATATAAATTATAGTTTAATTAGTTGTCAATTCGTTGTTGTTAGTACAGTGCAATTAAATCCGACGAGATAAACTATAGTGTATCGAATAAACGAGAGTTAGTAATAAAATGGACGTTCAACTATTGCCGATAGTTAACGTCAAAAGAGGATATTATTTGGTTTGCGTATTACCGTGCTTTCATATACCATATTATCATATTATATATTATTATTATGAATTTATATTATGAATCAATGAACGAGACCACGGTTCGTTAAAAACATATAGGATTATAAATTATTATGTTACGACTAAAACGTATAAGCTCCGGAGAAGACCGCCTCTTCGTCACGCCACCACCATAGCTTTTTTCGAGAGACTCGCTTTAATTATACACAAAATGTCTATTGTTGGAGACCGGCCAAAGTGCTTATACTCTCAATTGAGACCGGTCCATTATTTTTGAAACACCCTCCGTAATCTGCATGATGCCCGCACCACGGGCCCGGATAAAACGGTCGGCGTCTCGCCCGCTTATATATCATGTTAAGCCGGATTTAAAGGGTTTTCGGAAAGTCTACATGTAACGTGGTTTTTTCAAATCCAATTATACCTATATTTTGTTGCGTCGATACTTGAAAGATTTGAATCCCGACACACAACGGTTCCTGTAATCAAGATGACGTGCGCCCCGTATATAATATGGTTTCCGAAAAGGATTAAAACATCTCTCGGCAGTTTTGAATCGTCCGCAATACAATATATTATCATAATAAATTTAATATGGGTATTCGTCCGTCAAGGCTACGGTTAAATAATGTGATATCACAGCGGTGTTTAGACGTTGATTGTATATTATTATAATTTACAATATATAATGACGTGAGTTAACGTACGAGACGAACTATACACTGTTCGCCGATAATTCCTGCGGTACTGCTATTTTGCACAGTCTTATCTCAATATTATTATCAACGCAGTTATCGCATATATCTACATTATTATCGCTTTGCATTTAGGCATTGATTTTTAATTTTCTTTTTCTACCAACTGTGGTTAATTTGATTTGAACACATAGAAAATACTAAAATATTGTCGTTTTTTTTATGTGTCAAAAATTGTTTTTTATTCCGTCTCGGGCGCCGCCGTGTGAAATTTCATGCCATGAAAGATCGATATATAGTATAGCGTACACTGTACAACTATAAAAAATTAAAATTATAAAATAATAAAATAAAACGTTTATATTTATAGACTTTTCAACAAACAAGTGGCGGCGCCGGCAGTGTCCATTTGTTTCGTACCTTGGGACTTTTTAACCGAGCGTATAATAAACCGTGACGGTCATTAATCATTTTTTACATTGTACACACAACAATATATATTTCTTTTTTTCAGTTGGTATATCTCTAGACTAACAAGAAGCGTATCTTTCAAAAGTACTATATACAAGTACAGACACATCTTTTCATTTTTTAGTAAAATTAAAACGTTTTTATACTCCTTTAAGCGCTCGAAGCGATAATTATAGCTATTAATTTACGCACATACTATACGTGTTATGTGGTAGTTAGTGTTTGCTATGATATGTAATTGGTAATAACTATAAATAATATAATGTGTCAATCGAAAATTACATCATTTCTAAAGATTTAAATATTAAAATAACAAAGGGCTATACTGTTTTAATTAGTTCATTTATCATTTTTTCATTTTTTAACTATGAAAATTACGTACCTTTTCACTTGTGAGTGGCGAGTAGTTATTTTTTTCGTAATGTTACTATTTTATTATGAAAAAATAAAATCATTTTTTACAAATTTATATGATATATTTATACAGTGTATAGACGGAACAGCAGATTATGATCTATAAGACTATTTCGTTTTCCACAATAGCTTTGGCATTCTACAGTATCTCGGTAGTCAATTTACTTCAACATTTGCCTGTACACATTAAAGCATTTCTGATGAATGATTTTATAAATGATAAGCTTTTTAAAATTGGAAGTAGAATACTAGAATTTAAACTATAATTGATAAACTTCGTCAATGCATTGTAAATTATCAAAACATGATGTATTATTGTATGGAAAATTATAACTGTTGTGCAGGTCTTGCTTCTGAAATAGAGAAAATACACGTAAACGAGATCGAACACGAATACAGTTGTAGACGTGAACATCGCGTTTACTCTAATAATAATTTATTATCACATATATACAATATACATAAATATATATAGTTTAAAAGACAATTTGTAGAATATAATTTGGGTTGAAAACCGTATAGTTTTGCATGCACAAAAGTGTATAGTATATACTATACAGTATACGCACTAGTGTGTCTATTTAATCTGATTATGAAAATGTTGTGAGAACGGACGGCTCGAGAGGTGTGTAAAATGTTGGAGAAATGCAGATGGCAAGAAAAGAGCGGGAGATAGAACTGTATACTCTATAGAGAGAGGTATGAATAAAATGTGCTTGAGTGAGCTGATTAATGGAAGAAATCTTACCTCATGTAGCAGCTCACCCTCGCGTTTCTGCATATACGCGTGCGGTATCCCTCTCATAGCATATGCGCCCGCTAAACACGAAATCTATCCAGTAATTTGTACAAAAACTCAAACGCGCCGTGGCAAATGGTAAAAGTTAAAAAAAATGTGGTCGACCGCGTTTAATGCTACATATCGACATTTTTTTTACCGCCGCCGACGGGGTACCGCGTATGTACAAAAAATGCCATGTAAGCTCCATAATGTATAATATAGTACGTGGCAAACAACGTCATATTTACTCGTTTCAGTATTTTAAACGACATATTTATTAGAATATAATGTTATACAAATAAATATATACGCGCGACAAACGTATATTATTACGAGGACTGGAATTTTTATGTTCGTTCAAAAATAGTAATACGTGTAAATCACTTTTGGATTTCTCTGTAAATCTGCGAATGAAATAAATTAAAATATTTTGTAAATGGTTAAAAAATATAAACAAAAATTGCACAGCTCCTATTAATGAAACATGATACCAAGTAATAATAATAATATGCGACAATATATTTTGTTTTTTAGTACTTAAATGCATTATAATGTTTAATCCTGCGTGAGTCGTAAAGTGATTCAAAAGTAAAGAGAGAAAACTACATTATTGAATGACCAGTATATAATATAATTCGGGACACGCTTTTACTCACATGAATTAAAAACAAGTATATCCTATCGTATGATAACAAACGCCATGTTTAATTATTAAACGGCGTATCGCTATACGTATATTATATATTATACCGCGTTTGTTTGTTATTGAATTCCACGATAAACAACACACAGAGGGAAAAATCGAATTTTTTCGATTTATTTGTTTGTTTTGGCTTTTTTTTTTCTTCACGTATGCATATTATATACGTATTTCATAATCTTAAACAAACGTTTCGTTTGTAAGTGCTGACTGTGAAAACTTATTTTTTTCTTAAATTGTCTAAACTTTATGGTATAAAAGTATCTTCGGAAGATTTCCGAAACTCAGCTAAAAATTCTATACCAATAAAGAAAAAAAAGCCGCAAAACCATTTTGTTTGTGAAGTTATTTTGATCCCTCTCCCATATACACTACTAGTTTATGTACATTTTTATATACGTATAGGTATTTATCTACGAAATTTCTCAAAAAACACAGCAAGAACATTTGTATTTATACGATTCTTACGGTGTATACTGATATCTATATTTAAATAACCATAGCCACTCTGACGACAATATTCAATTATTAATGGTTTGTTAAAATTAAAAACAGTTTTTAATATTTTTTTACTTTACGATTTCAAATATTAATGTAATAAATTGTAAAAAGAAAGGGTGGGCCTCGCTTTGCTGTACAGTTGGGGGTGGAGTGTACCTCGTTTATAGGGTAGGTCATTATTACAATGGATTTGTTAAATTTGAATGTAATGATAGATATTATTGTATACGAATAACGATTCTGAACGGAGTTAATATGATTGTCTAAAATGTGTATTTAATAATATAGTATTTTATATTTAAATCGAATTATAATGCAATTTACTAAAAATTTAAATTTAACACAGTCATAAAATTTTTTCTTTTAAGTCTGGTAGAAATTTTTTTATATATTTTTAAAGGTAAGCTTATAGACAACCTAGTTTTAAAATTTTGAACCTTAAGTATAAACAGAAAAATGTTATGAATTTTCAACCACAAAATAACTTGCAAATTATCGCGATTTTAACATATTTTATACAAATATGAAATTTATGGGCTTATAAAAAAAATTTGAGGGAAACCATTTCCGTTATTTTTTAGTTACAATAAGTGTATCTTATATTCAATCCTTTAATACATTTTCAAGCGTTTTCGGACAGCCAAAAAATTTTTATAGATATTTAAAAAGAAAAAACTTATAAAAATCGAAGATTTAAATTGTCTATAAATAAGTCAAAATATGTCAAAATACTTTGAAAACTTAACCATGTATAGAAAATACCAATATAAATATTTGGTGAAAATTTCAAGTTGTTGCGGTTTTTCGTTTTTGAGTTAGAGCATTTTAAAAAAATGTAGTTTGTAAAAACGTGATTTTGCGTAAAATTTCCTGTTTTTTCGTAATTTTTTTATCGTTTTTTTTCGATTTTTGCAAAAGGTATTAAAAAAGTTGAATTCTTGACTTACCCAAGTACCATCTATATTCACTTTCCTTTCAGAAAAGTTGCTGTTTAAGCAAATCGAAGCATTTTTAATGCAAAAAAAAACACACTTCTTTTTAGATTCTGAACGGAGTGATGGAGTCTATTGATTTTACAATGATGTGTGTTTTTTTTTTTTTTTGTGTCTGACGACAACTTTTTTTGCAGTAAAAATGCTTCGATTTGTTTGTACAGCAACTTTTCTGAAAGGAAAGTGAATGTACATGGAACTTGAGCGTGTCAAAAATCCAACTTTTTTATACTTTTTGTAAAAATTGAAAAAACTAAAAAAATTACAAAAAATGGGTAATTTTACGCAAAATCACGTTTTTACAAACTACATTTTTTAAAATGCTCTAACTCAAAAACGAAAAATCGCAACTAATTGAAATTTTCACCAAATCTTTATATTGGTGTTCTCTGTTCATGGTTAAGTGTTCAAAGTATTTTGACTTATTTATAGACAATTTAAATTTTTGATTTTTGTAAATTTTTTTTTTAAACACCTATAAAATTTAATTGGCTGGCCAAAAACTCTCGAAAATTTAATACATGGTTTAAAATAAGTTTATCTTATCTTCACTAGAAAATATTGGTGATCGTTCACTTAAATTTTTTTTATAAGCTCATAAAGCTTAAATTTGTATAAAATGTGTCAAAATAACGATAATTTGCAAGTTATTTTGTAGATAAAAATTCATAACATTTTTCTGTTTATACTTAAGATTCAAAATTTTGATACTAGTTTGTCCGTAAGCTAATCTTCAGAAATATATAAGAAAATTTCTACGGGACCAAAAGGAAAAAATTTTATGACCGTTTGAAATTTAAATTTTTAAGAAATTGCATAAAATAGCGATTTATGGTCAAACGATTTTAAATATTTGTTATAATTCAAAAAGTATAAGTCGCAGAAACTTGAAATTTTCACGAGTTGTTAAGATAGGCATTTCCTTTATGTCATATTTTCTTCAAAATATTATATTGATTTTTAAGCCACTTATAGGCATTTAAAAAATTCGATTTTTTTACATTTTTTTTTTATAATCGGTGATAAAAAAAAATTGACTTCTTATACAAAATACTTGAAAATTTAATAGAATATTCCACACAAGTAGTTTTTATTGTCATTCAAAAACCATCAAAATCCATAGGCACAATTTTTTTTTTATAAGCGTTTGAACACCAAATATTGACATAAAATTACATGTAAAATATAATATAATATATAAAATTCTAGACTGAGTAATCATATCGGTTTTTTTAAAATGCTCTAACTCAAAAACGAAAAACCGCAACAACTTGAAATTTTCACCAAATCTTTATATTGGTGTTTTATATACATGGTTAAGTTTTCAAAGTATTTTGACATATTTTGACTTATTTATAGACAATTTAAATTTTCGATTTTTGTAAGTTTTTTTTTTTAAAATATCTATAAAATTTTTTTGGCTGTTCAAAAATTCTTGAAAATGAATTAAAGGATTAAATATAAGTAATACTAATTGTAACTAAAAAATATCGGAGATATTTTCACTCAAATTTTTTTTATAAGCCCATAAAGTTCAAATTTGTATAAAATATGTTAAAATCGCGATAATTTGCAAGTTATTTTATAGTTGAAAATTTGTAAAATTTTTTTTGTTTATACTTAAGATTCAAAATTTTAACACTAGGTTGTCATAAGCTTACCTTCAAAAATATATAAAAAAATTTCACCAGACTTAAGAGGAAAAATTTTATGACTGTTTTGAATTTAAATTTTTACGAAATTGCATTATAATTCAATTTAAATATATAATACTATATTATTATATACACATTTTAGACAAACATATTAACTCCGTTCAGAATCGTTATTCGTATACAATGATATCTATCATTGCA